>JAHZMW010001370.1:0-33796 GCA_027743745.1 Alloscopus bannaensis | reverse complement strand
GTCTTACACACGAATCTTGTTTGTGAGATTCTCTGAACCTAGTTTTAGATGCGGAGATGTGTATCTGTATTTCAGTATATTAGAGGAGAAAAATAAACTATTCCTGCAGTACCTTGCGATGTTCTTCTTTTTTAAAGCAGTGGTTGCTCTCTGTATCTATATTTCTGCGAAGCGGTAGCGGATATGAATGTGTATGTGTGTGCAAAAAGAAAGTTTTTCTTGGAAGTTTTTGGTGGTTTTCCCAGCTTGATGAGCCGATATTTTTTAAGGAAATGAGGGAAACTCATGGGATGCCTATTTTGGGTCATCGTCAACTATGTCGATTGTGGGAATTGAGGAATGAAAAATTGAAACAAGTCTAATTTCGAGGTTTTCCCAAGGAGAAAAAGACACATGAAAGGGGAAAGTATATTAATTGATTGCGTCCTTCAAAGAAGGTTTAATATTATGTAATTGCCGTTTACCAACACCCTTTGTGGCTTGTGGCAAGCCACTTCCACTGTTAACCACTTGCGGTGTGGAGTCACCTTGTTGAGGAGAAGTGAAATATGGCTTCCAGCTCATGTGTGTATGTGTGTGTGGTGAAGGCAGAGAAAGTAATAGGCGTATTGATTGACGGGTTTAATGGCTTCTGGTTAGAAACTGGATACCTATTTTTATGTCTGCTTGCACGCTCCGCTCTACACATCGGCAATTAGTAACTTTCCTTACGTAACACAAAAACTTCTATGTCAATGTCGACGTTGCTGGAGCGTTCATCTTTCCGTCTAAATTCCAATATTCCCTATACTCTATACACTTACATACATATACACATAAATGCTACTCAAAAATTCCAAAGTGAATACCACTAATTTCCTCGACTATTGGTTTTTTGCGACTTTAACCAGCGAATGGCTTCAAAGAGAATGTCAACTTTTCTTATTGAATTTCTTCCCCTTGAAAACAAGGGGGAAGGAAAGTGCGGAAGACTCCACCTTAATAATATCCGTATTATGCAGTAGACCTTCGTTTTCCTCATTCCCCACTTACTGCTCAGTATTCTGCCCACATTTTGCCACGTGCCCATGTAGTAGCACATATTATAGTCTCCCCACTCTCCACGATGACATTTCTCAACTCATCTGTCCAACTACGTTGCCCTCCAGCCATCTGAATTGCGAAGCCACCACGGCAAAGGAGGGCGACTTAAGTAGGAAAAAATATAATAAAAATGTCCTCCAGCCAATATCTCGATGAAATATTTCCGTCAATTTTCAACAAAATGTATCATCCCTCTTCATATTTCGCATTCCTGTCATTCTCCCAGTGTTTGTGCCGACAAAAAATGAATCGCATTCTTTCTCCTATGCGATCGTCTTTTTTTCTTTCCCTGATGCTCGTCTGGAGACTGTGAGGGGCGGGGCGATGAGTTAGAAAGCTGGGAAGACCCGTAATAAAATCGTACAGCTCAATAAAAGTTCTTACTGTTACGAGACTCTCATTTATTTATGTATTTATTTGCACCATTCATCAGTAAATATAACATGAACGTGAAAAAGAACACCTTCACTTCGCTGCACTTAAGTAAAAGTGAGAGAACGAGCTAGACAAGATTTTTTATATCAGTACGCTCTTTTTTACGAATCTTATCTGTATTATATTTCTTGTCGGTGGTGCTTCAGGTCAAAAGATCAGGGAACACGTCAAGTCAATGTTTAGAAAAAATTAAGGATTGTGTTCCCTCTCTTTTATCTTTAGAGAAGAGACACAGTACACGATTTTCGTCTCACTGCTCATCTGTCCATCCAGTCATTCATCCGTGTGCAAAGACAAAAAGACTTTTGTCCATGCAAGCTCATTCTGCGAGGAAAATTTCATTAGTCTGCCTCTCCTTCTCTCATTTCAAGGCTTTTTCCTCTCCAGCACTAAAGTCAGTTTGGAATGGTGACGCTGGCCAAGATAATATAGTGCTGAGCACAGCATATGGAGAAGGGAGCGTGTGGACTTTCTGGTCTCTCTCTCACTTATTTTCTCCTTTTCACACTTGCACACAACGAAACAGGTCTTGAGGCGAAAACTACATCAACACACAAAAATGGACCTTACACAGCTCCTCCAGGCCTGAGGATCTTCGACATTTTTTTCTGCTCTGCTCTCACGTAGGAGGTACTCGCACTCGTGTTGATGGTGTGCGCTTAGAGCGAAAGCTAATATGTTCACATTATTTGACTTTATCATCACGGTTATGATCTTCAGTGTCTCTCGTGTCCTCGATACACTTCTTCATCAGTTTTACAATCTTTCTCAAAAAAATGAACCCCTTTTGTATTTAGTTCAGTTGTCCTATGATTGCTTATAAGATTCAACATCACGTAAATCGGGTCGATTCGGTGCATAAATATGTAGCACGAGAAAGGTGCATTAGACTCGAGCCCAAAATTCTAGGAAAGTATACATAATGGGCAAAGAGGTCAAAGAGGGACAAGGGGTGTGATCAAGAGTTGAAAATGAGCCGAACATCAAAGAAACCATTCGCTTTTGTACTGTGGAGAAGAGTGAAATTCCTTACGGCACAACAATTCATTTACGATATCCCCGAGTTTCAGGGTCTTTTCTATTTTTTCTTGTAGATGTATAATACTCTCTACCGGACCTTATTGTTGAGTGACACGTGTATAGTACGGATGGAGAAAAACAAGTTTTTTTTTCCTGAGCTTGTAGAACATGTGATTATTCACACCCACTTGAGCTGGCCTCCTCCCGTGTTGGTTTTACTTGTTTGGAGTGAGCTTCTGTCTTCATTCCGTATTCCTTCTTCATTTACCTTATCTGTCAAAATCTCCACGGTTGTGGAGGTATACTCCCTTCTATTGTTAGCCAAAGAAAGGGATAAGTTCCAGGAAGAAAAAAAAGTTTCAATGACGGTTTCTTCTGTTTGGCTGTAGAACTCTCTTTCATTTTTTCTCTCCTTTCTCTCTCCTGCATTTGCACTTCTGTTTCGAGCGGCTTTTCGCAATTCATACACAAGTTCGTTGAACTGAGGAAAGTTACATAATTTGCTTGAGGGATCATATCCCCAGCATTTGTAATATCCTACTTTTATTCTGTGTGCAAACTACTGCTTTTAGCAATTCATACACAAGTTCGTTGAACTGAGGAAAGTTACATAATTTGCTTGAGGGATCATATCCCCAGCATTTGTAATATCCTACTTTTATTCTGTGTGCAAACTACTTTTCCCTCCAAAGCTCTTCCACACACTCGTTCAGCACTCCTCCTTTATTGTCGTCGAGTATAGCGGTGGTGTCGTCGTCGAGTTTGTGAGGAACCCAAACTGTGGAATTGGACCATGTGAAAATTTTTGCGCGAAAAAGGGTCATTTTTATAGCTGGAGAAACTCGAGTTTTGGGCACACACCAAAACGACAATTAAATATGATGCCAAATGGATGTCGTTATCCATTGACTTGAACTCTCTTGAGGTCCCTCGCTCCTGTGTATGTATCTGCCTGTATTAGTCCGCTTCTTGTGACCCACGCTCAAATAGAAATGGGGAAAAATTGTAAGCACTTACCGCATCGCATCAGGATTGAGACTTTGTTACACAAGTGCGACAAAAAACATGGTGGACAGTGGCATTTTGCGATTTGGGAATTGGGCAGCGAGAAAAAAATAAGTGTGTATGTGGTGCAGTTGTGTGAGTGAGTGTCTCTGTGTCCGATTCACAAGGGTTAATAATAATATACTGGTACAGACTACAGGCGCACATAAATCAAGGGATTTGGGAGCTTACAACTAAACCTTGGAATGGTCTTACTTTTTCACACATTTTCCCCTCTCTTTATTATTGCCCTTTGCTTTAAGCCAATCGCCGTTTTGCCAATATAGTCCAGGAGGAAGGGAATTGGACGGACGTTAAAACATATGACGTGCAGATGGAGAAGTAAAGCTCATCGATGCTCCCCGAACTGAGCAGATAAACCACTTTTTTAGCTTAAGAATTATTGTTACGTTCAGAGAATCACAATGAATGCATTGACCAACTGACCATTAAACACACAAATGAGCTAACGAAGGGGAAGTGGAAAGTGTGTAAGCGTCTTATATGCTTCACTCTCTGCTTTATCCTCTGCCATACGTAGTCAACCCATAATCGCATATGTATCTTAATAATAAACGAATGGACCCCATATCCTCCGCCACTTTCCAAATATAGCAGAAATCCATATTACGTAAAAGGAAAAACAGAGAGGAAAAGAAGTGGGAGAGTACTCATAAGCAGGCAAGGTTTGTAACCGCTGTAGGAGAGTATTTAGGACAAGGGAATATTTTTTGATGACACAAAAGCTATATATTGAAAATAATAGAGCAAATCCCCTGAAAAATATTAAGTTAAGCTCACACATTGCCCTCCGTCCTTTTTTCTCATCTATGTCTCGCACAGAGAAAAAAAAACTTTTTTTTCTGAGAGTACTAGATTTGTGTGTGTCGGTGAAGTGGAGGAGATGGAAAAAAGAGGAAAGTCAACCCAATTTGTTTGAGACGCGTCAATTGAGAGAAAGGGAATTATCAAGGGGAATCCTAACGAATGAGTTAATAAAATATACTCGTGAATAAATCCAAAATGCGTATGGTACGTTGACATAAGGTAATACTGTAAATACAGCTCATGCATGGCTCCTCAAGAGTAAAATGTGATTTTCCGGATGAGGTGTACTTGTGGATGCAAGTACGCCGACGTACATAGGAAACAAATGGCAGTTTTGCGTGCGACTTATAATTAGTGCTTGCACACACCAAAGGCAGATGTGATGTGACTCAAGATGAGATCATCTCTCTCTCGCACACTTACATCAACGGGTGACTGACGCGAAAGCAGGTATTCACGCAGTATAATTCAGGGTTGGGGTGGAAAAAGGCATTCAGGAAGTATTCAGTTAGTCAATGAGGCATTGCATTCAGTCAATTCACTTGGAACAAAAACACTCCTTTTATAAGGATGGAAGGATTCACACTACAATGTAAGCTCTTCTTCGTTGCACCCTACTTCCATTCATGCGGAGAGAACCAATATAATAATAAAAAGGGCTAGATGAATGAGTGCGTGTCTGTGTGTGGTGATGGTGCCATGGTGTGGTGGAGGAAATGGGGTACTACTCTCTCCAGCAGAGCTGATGTTGATACATACAACAAAAACTGCTGAGTTTGTACACACAGGGAGCAAGAGGAGACTAAACTGAAATCAATGAGAGGTTTAGTAAGTGCTCAACCCATTAACAAGTATGGGAGTGTATTCACAAAAACAAGAGAACTTTACCGGGGAACTTGTCGCCGTGTCTCCCTCCAGTCTGGATTTTCTCTCTAGCTTACTTTCGTTTAGTGTCAAACGACACGGCTTGCATGAAGCTGCAATAAAATTACATTCGATGGGGGGAACAGCGAGGAGTTCGTCCAGAGAAATATGTTTTGGTGTGGCACATGAAAATTACAAGTCAATATGGTAGATTCTCTGTGTGCTCTTGTGTGTTTTAAGCATCTGCTTCTGACACATTTGATTAGTGCATAAAAGAGACCACTTTTCCCTCAGCAAACACTCTTTTGTGTGTGCCTGCCTTACCTCCAGGTCCTTTTTAAAATACCACTATTTACCCTTCCGATTTTAAGCACAAACAATGTGCCGCTCTCTCCCAGTGAAGAGGGGGGCCTCGACAAGAAAACATTTTAGAGGAACAAAAAAAGCTTGGCAATTTGGGATTTTCTCCTCATTCTGGTCCATTGTAACAAATAGCTTTTCACAGATATATTAACTAATCCTTGCAAGAGTAGACGTGCTCTCGGTAAACTGCAAGTCCAGCAAATACTATTTTGAGGGGAAATTATACGTCTCCGTAGTCCACAGATGGTTTTAACTGCATTTCAAAATACATAAAAGTCCGCTCCACTTTTTGGCATCATACACACATCTTTCACTTCCACCCTGAAAATTCACCCTTGATCTTGTTGATGCAAGAACGGTGAGCAGGAGAGAGGGAGTAACAAGATAAATTGAGCAGAGAGAGAGCCGTTGCTTGGGTGGGAACTCTCGTGTACTGCAGACTTTTTGGATTTAACTGGACTCGTGATGTCGGACGATGGTGGTTTTCTTGTTTGAAAAAAAGTAGAGAATAAGGACAACAGACGGGACCCCTGGAAATAGTTTTGGCGAGGGAGTCGGAGTCTATGCGTCAGAGGCAGATAATCTACTGTGCAGGAGAACACTTTATGTGCATCCTGTGTTTATAATTCTCTCGTTCAAGGTTGTCCATATATGACCATGTATCATACATCATGACCGTGTTGAATCATGACTTTATTAACTTTTTCATGCTGCTTTGCATGCTCCACACTTTTCATTTCCGCTTCTTTTAATCCACCAGCGGCTCCAACTCTCAAACTCGTTAAGCCTTACACTGTCCCCTTTTGTCTGCCTCTTCTCAAGCATACCACAAGCAACACGGGGAAAACACAACAGGGTTGAGGAGACACGAGAGAGAAAGTGACGAAAAAGGGGAAAGTTTGTTAGTCTTGCAAGCATCCTCTTAAAATGTACAGTGCCCTATTGAACCTCCCTTTGCAACACGCACACACACGGCTGGAAGAAATACAAACAGAGCAGACGACATAAGAAAGAGAGAAATGCGTAGCTAATATGGACCCTGACATTGCACTCGACTAATCTCCAGGAAGCTGTCTACACTGTAACAAGTGGTGACGTTAACTACGCTTTAGCGTACACAAAAAAAAATCAAGAAAATACTCAACATTTCCAGTCCTTCTTCCCCATTATTCTCCCATTTTTTAACCTTTCTCTCTGCTTTCTTCCCAAATAACACGTTTACGTTCGGCTTCCCATTTCATTTTCTTTTTCCGCTCTCTTGAGCATTTTCACAAGTTTCTTTTCCTTTATCTCCTTTTTTCTTTTCCACAAAACTTTCATTTCAAACACAGAAACACAACAGGGGCTTCGTATTGGAATTCACTTGTTTTTCTTTCTTTGGAAACACCACCACTTCCATCAAGCGAGGACTCTCATTCTTTCTCCCTCTTGGCTGGGTTTTCTCCTTGAAACTCTCTTCCAACTTAGCACATTAGTAGAAAGGTTGTTGATGAGTATCCGGCTGATCCATTCTTAGGTAAATCAACAACAGAAACAAAGCAAACGAAAAGCGAGTCAATAAGCAAACTCACAGACAAAGATATACACACAGAGAGACTCAAGTAGTGTCTCCAACAACTGATACTCGTGTTTTAAAGGTAATAAATAACGCCAGGAGGAAACGACATGAGAGAAAAGTAGATCCACTGTTCCTGTCCCTATCTTTCTTTCTCCTGTATACACGTCTGGTGTAGTTTTATTTGCGACTGAGACGAATAAAAGGGGAGAAAATAATGAGCATTCGGTCTGACAGAAAACCCATTTATTTCCTTTTAATCAGCAAAGCCATCGAGAGCATTTTAAGTGCAACGTGTACATATAAGAAGTGTGTCAAATGACTAATAATAATTGTGTGAAAATACACACAGTACAAAACAGCCAGTCTCGGAGACACGGAGCGAGAGATGCGAAAGAACAATAGTTTTTGTAATTCAAGTAAGCATACTGTGGTAATCAATGAGCTCTCTGTATTTACCAGGGGCATTTATTAGCTCGCCGCTAGAATTTTATAAACAGAGCGTGGGCATTGAGCTTTTGTCATGATTACTCACATTTCACTCACTTCAAGCGGAGAAATGTGTGTAGTGATAGCCCCTGTCATGAACACACGACTCGTTCCTGGATTACACCACAAACTGTGGGAACAGTAATGAACCGTCTTTTTTAGTAGATGGTCCAACCAGAAAAATATAAATTCTGCGCTGCAGGCGCTAACTCTATATCATTCTTTCTTGCTGTCAGATAATCACTGGAATTGCTATTTTATATACATTTTCATAGAAATTGTTTTATTATGCTTTCCCTGGAAGCTTGGAAGGAAATGGGGTATGCATAAAGTGATTCACGGAGCTCATTCCCATGTTTGGCTTTTCTTTTATTACATATGGCCAGCACATAATGATTGTTCGAATTATAATGACACATGAAAAGATTTGGTTTTGTTCTCGGCGTGCCTGCAAAAACGTATAGCATTGCTGCCATATTTTCATTATCCCTAATAAACTCACATTTGCCCATAGGAAGCGTAAAAAGTTTTATTTGCTATTTATGTATATGCATCTGTTAATGTGGAAGAAATGGGGGAAAAATACGAGTTGAAAGTGAAAGCTGACTGTTGCTTTTCTCTCATTATGATGCCATGTTGTTCTGTCTGTGAAATGCTGGTGAGGTGGAAATGAAATGGTAAACGGAAACAGTTCCGGCTCTCTCTCTGGAATGGAATGGAACGTTATAACATTTCTGCTTTCGGTGATGCTGGGCTCAACTTTCGTGTTTCAACACACTAGTCATTAATGCACTCCATTTTCAGCTGGTATTGTGTAATTCCTCTGCGTTTGTGTGTAGTAATGAGGATATTTTCGGTGGTTAAATACAACTAACGGACCAACCTGCGAAGTGAGAGGAAGAGATGGGGTAAAGAGAGCAGAGAGACGGCCACAGGCAACACAAAGGTTTCCCTGAGGGTTAAACTAATAGTGTCACTGTGATATGGGTGGGCATATGTCCGTAATGTGTATTTTGTTGAGCAATTTGCTAAACACACACACACACGGGTTAATGACTGGCCAAACGACATTTGGAGAAGAGCAATGGAGAGAAAGAGGAGAGAGTGTGAGAGAGCAGAAAAAAATGAACATACAAAAAAGCCCAATCCAAAATGACACATAAAAGAGGAGCAAACCGGTGGCTTAACTGAGTGAGTGGGTACACAGGGAGAGAGAACTCAAGCCTTCAAGAGTGGGAATGACACTAGGTCATAAACGAAATGAGACACATTAACTGCTAAATGAATGTGGTAATTAGCTGCGTATATGAGGTTGTCAGTCGAGTTCATTTACTTTCTCCACTCTGCCAACCACTCATTCTGCATAAATACGACACGACACACACTTCGAGTTGTTGCGTAAGCTGGTGGGATTTTTTTTCGACATCGTGTGCTTACTTCATATAATATGTCACTTTCATTTTCGTTTTCAACCCTTTCTCCACCAGTTATGTTGTGTACACCAGAGGAAATTACGTGCAGAGACAATACTCCCTACTTTGATTTTTGTGTTAAGGATATACCTATTCAGGCGAGATGGTAATGATATGAAAGGAAACAGTGTAGCCGCCATTCTGAGAGAACGTCTGGCTCTGGCTTTGGGAACGGAGACAAATGACACGAGAGTGACAAGTAATGTAGATGAAGGTAAAGGCATCCAGAGAGGGAATGAGACATGGATGGTAAATCCAATCTGATCATATTGAGACCAAGTCTACATCTAACGCACCACCACCACTGGTGTTTGTGGATACTAGTCTGACGGATTGCCACTTGCTCATGTGAACAGAGTAGTGAACCCTTTCTCTCACTCTACACTCTCAAGAATTTTGCTCGACTAGAGAGATTGGAGAATCTCTCCCTCTTTCTATGTTTGATGTATGGGCTCTCGGTTGGAGAATATTTATCTGAGAGACTTTCATCTACATTTTGTCGTTCAAACCTCAACTTTTCCCCTAATGATAATGACGTGACATACCATTTTCTCCGAGAGAGGAATGCATGTACGCGTGCAAACTCACGCTAAGCACGCACATATTTACAAAATCTAATGGAAACGACAACTCAAATTGTAATGGACACATACACAATGTATAATGAGGAGAGCATGCGGCACTTTGAAACCAGTTGACCACCCACCGCCACCCAGTCGATTTTTCACGAGAACAGAGCCCACACCGCATTCGCGCTGCAACGATATTCTCACTCCACGCGGAGTGATATCAAGCGCAAAAGCTAATTTAGAATGACTGGTACACTTCATTAAAATGGAGGCATGACAGCTTACAAAGACAATTGGCAATGGAAAAAGGAAACATTTCCTACTGTCTACAGACTGTTAAGCTTCCATTACGCCCGCATATAACGGGAGTGTGGAAAATTTATACACGCTGTAAATTTGTTTGAATTTAGTGGTAGCCGCACACTGGTGTTGTTGTAAGCATGAAAAGTGGAAACGTATATCGTGCCGCGCTTATCATGTCACACTGAATTGGGTTAACCTTCTTGGGCTAGGATTAGTGGCTGAGAATATTAATATGGCTTCACCATACGGCTTGTCTGCATGAACAAACCAATTACAGGCTTCCACTTCTACTCGAAATTCCAGAAAAAAAATGAAATGCTCTGTTTCGAGTCGGCGGCTACGTGGCTACGGTTGCTGATGATGATGTGGTAGCCCGTCTGTGTGTGCTTTTTGGTTTTTTTGTCTTGTCGTTTCCCATTTTTCCTACCGTTTTCTTTGGTAGACCTCCACTGATTTTCTGGGGAATATATCAAGACATCTGTGTGAGCACACACAAGAATACCATGTTTCTTGTTTCTGCTGATGGAAGAGAAAGAGAAAGTAAGAAAAAAGTGAAATAGCTGGAAATCACGCAATCAACAAATCACCTCGGATTTGTCATAACCAGCTTTACGACGACGATACTTTCGCTCTCTCTCTTCTCTCCCCCAGCCGACAAACTGCTTGCTCTCACCGTGCGCTCACTTTGTTGTATTTCCTACATTTGTTCTGTTAGTCCAACATTTATTTGGAGAAACAAGAGGATTTTTTTTCAGTCCACCCACAACAATATCGCACATCACTTAATGCTCCTTTGCCACAAAAGTGGGGACCGGCACAACGCACGTCACGACATGCCATGAAAGACTCAAGTTCACTAGACACGACAAGAAATAAAAACATAGAAAATGAAACAAAAAAGGGTTATTATACTTTCTGTTACGGTACTCAAGTGATGTCGGAGGGAGAAATCTACATTTTCTACTTATACTAACCGGAGATGTACACGGTGTTTAAGTATAAAAACTACAGAGTTTGCTACAATATTGCGAAAAAACAACTCGGAAGACTAATACCAGCATCTCGTACTAGATTGTATGGCACACGCCACTCCAACTTCAGCCACAGCCAGTCTCGTCGGCATTGAAATGAAAACTCTCATTTACTACTTTCCCCAAATAAACTCGTGTGTGCACAAGTGCTGCTGCTGCTGGAGTTGTGTGTGTGAACAGAAGTCATGACATGTGAACAAGTGAGTTAATGAAAATGCTCACTAGAAATGATTATAGATGTTCGAGTGAGCGAATACTTGTGTGTGTCTGCGAGAGTGGAAGTAAGGAAAAAGGCTTTCTCCACACTAATACACAATTGCCATTGTGCTGATCCACTTGATGTCGGTGTAATGACTGTTCTTGACTCGAATGCCCTTCTCTCCTTCACTTCCACACAAAACGTAGCACTTTGCACTTTTTTCTTCGTCAACTTGTCGAAAATTTGGATGTTTAAACTAGTAATTTGGTGTGAGCACCACAAACAGAGAGCGGAGATGGCGTGCTCTTACCATTTTTTTGGGTCACTTTTTGAACTGGTTTCCCACTGTTGTGTGCAGCGTTTCTACTTCTTTTTTCGATGTACTGATGAGGCTCGCGACTGCTCCACTTTGGGATTACACGTGTGTAAGTGTGTGGCACCCGGAATTAGCTGGCGCCGCTGGAGATGTTTTATTTGGCAGAGATGGATAAAGGATGTCTGAATTTTTGTGAATGCACGCCTATTACTGGAATATGATGTCCGGAGATTTGAAACTAATTGGGTGTCCGCTGACTTGGGGTCCAATTAAGGAGCTGACAGGTTTTGGGATAAAGATCACATGTCTGTTTCAAAATTTAATGGCCGTGACTCATCACAACCACAAGGACGACCTATTCTTAGCATAACATGGTGCACTACTAAATAATCAATTGTGTCCAGACATTTTTATACGTTTGTACGATTTCAGGTTATTTCAGCGTGCCCAGCATGACCACATTCATTAGTAATAAATCTCGGCGGAAAATCAGTGGATTTCATCTTTGAGGAACATTAAGGAACCGCGAAGCGTGCTTCTCGTGTAAGTATCAGGTACACCGCAGCAAGGGCAGAACCTGACTCCAATTAAAATGCTATGAGTCACGCATTACATCTTATTATGCTGCTGGCACGTAAATACACACGGGAAATTTAATGAGGATTTATGTTTAATGAGAAAAGCCCCCCACATTTTTGTGCCGCTCTGGCCAACCGAAATATATCACGTTACTGACCCGGAAAATGAAAATCCCCGTCAAAAACCTTGACACTGCACGTACACCGTCCCCCGTCGGTGTAAGCCCAAAAAAGTCAGCACAAATCGGTTTCAATGTCAGTGTTACAGTTTCAGAAAGCTGCAATATGGGTCTTAATGCCATTTTGTGAAGAAGATGCATGTTCGTTAACTCCAGGAAGCCAAGATTACACCTACCCAGTACGTGGTTGGATATACGGTCGAAGAAAAAGAGAGTGTTTTGAATCACAATCAGTAATGTTTACCGTTCTTCGAAACACTGTAAAGTATGGGTTCCCTGAAAAACACTTTATGGGACGATGGCATGATAAAACTTTTACTCTCTAATGCATTTTACTAGCTTAATTTCCCCCTCACTATTTCTTATCACAACTCATGCCAACTCTTTATGTGGTTTTGGAATTCAATTGAAAAACAAATCAGATTACACATAAGAACTCACATAATAAACAGCGCTTCTTTTGTACCATATATTTTCTCTGCTTCTCCCTTCAGGTTATATACACATTTTGTATATAACTTATTGGGTTTTAATTTGAATCATTTAAACTACTCGATGCACGTGATATTGACCGATTTCTGTGGAAAAGGAGCGAACCACTTCGCATCTAAAGTCTTTTTGGGGAGACGAAATCGTAGCCATAAACGGTAGTAAAGGGCAAAGTCATTTCATTTCCCCATTCCCCATTATTATTATTATTGACCAGCGTTGATAGTGGGAGAGCTAAAAAGTTCTTCACATTCACAAGCCCTTACCGACCTGTGTGCCCGCACGCACATAGGCCACTATAACCCGTTTCTCAACTGATTTCACTTTACAACCAATCAAAGACACAATTGACCTGTCCAAGAGTGATACGAGTGAGAAAAAGCAGTTGAGAACGTGTGTATGCCACTGCGGCGGTAGTTGCAGTAAGATAGGAAATGACTGCAACCGTCTTCGTTTATTGTTTGCTAGCGGAGTGTTCCCGTTCTCGCGTTCGCAGGTTTCTCAAGGAGCCAAGTAAAATACGACCAAAAAGAAAAGAGGTTTTTAATGGGGAGCCATAACTTCAGACAGTTAACCACCATCATTATTGTTATTAAATCAAGTAATGCATCACAGAGCCTTATATGAGCATTGCGCTCTCTTTACGCTTCTTAGTCGTCCATGTAGATATTTATGTATTTTGTAGGTATGTGTCTTTCAAGTTTTAATCATAAAATAGAAAAAAGTTCGTTTTTTTTTCTCGTGAAGTCGTTAGAATCGAAATTGAATGCATCAAGCGCTGTAGTGCTCATCCTACACGGTCTTTTTATTCTTCCTTCGTGCCGCTCGCGTTTACTCTTCACTCTGCAATTTCCTTCCAGCAAACATTTATAGTCATCATTGGAGTTTATTGGAGCGAACTTTTTTGCGCTCTGAACACGTAATGATTGTTGATTGGAAGGCAGGAAAATTTTTTTCTGTACCGTACTATGTTCCTCTGTGTGTAGACAAGGAACAACTTATGATTGAGAGAAGGAAATATAATTGTTTACATGAATTCAATCTCGCAAAGGAAAAAAATGAATGCTACAGCGAAAGCAAATTACATAAACATGGAGAAAGACAAGAGAGAACATGGAAAAGGTGAATCTTTAAAGCAAACCAATTTCCCTTTTTATTAGAATGGCAGAGCAGAGCTGAGAGACTTTTTTTATCGTTTTGTTTAAAGCTTTCAAATGCTTCCACATGTGTGTGTTTAGTTGAATGTGGGTGGCAGTGCTTTATGTGTGGAGGACATTGAGACATAAACTGGGATTATTAATAGTCATAAGGAAGAGAGAGAGAGAGACCGGGTTTGAGAGAATCTTGTACTCTTTTCCTCCACCATATCGAAATGGGTGGTACCCAGCGAACCCATCAGCAGGCAAACACACATGTGGTAGGTACTGGAGCTACATCTTCATTTTGTGGATGCATATCTTGGCATGGCATGACATGGCGGTTTTGGAGTGAGAGGAGTTTTTGTCTGGACACTCCAATTTATGAGTCATTGGCTCACAACGTAATCTAACTTTATAGTAGGGGATTTAAGACCTTTTTGTGGCATTCTCTTTCATTTCTCGAGCCTTCAAAACACACAACTTGTTTGTGTGTGGCACAAGAGCCTGGAAAAGATATACTTACGCTGAAAGCACAGATGAGAGAGAGAGAAGGAGAGTGAGGTTGTTAAAATTTTCACGACAAAATACCTCACATTATTTCTGGGACTTGTTGTGCTTAAAAACTTGAGCCAAAATAGGTCTCTCACATTCTACCGTTTGTTAGCTTGTGTGCTTTTAAGCTCTCCATTTTCCCTTGTTTTTTGTTGGTGAGTTTAAAAAGTAATAAGATAGTAAACGGCCAAAGAGAGAAGAGAGAGCAATTTGGCCACGCACACACATGAGACGAGAAATACTTTGTGCTTCTAGTCGGTGCACTATTTTTGGCTGACTTTCTCGCTGGGATTCCAATTGCCCTAATTTATATTTTCACCATTAAACGCTTGTCTATATGAGGAGCAAACGGTGGTGGTATGTGCTCCCATTCTCTCTCGCACACCATGCCACCACAGATTTCTACCTCGCACTTTAACCAGAGCGGTTCATTCCGAGTTCTTTGTTTGTAAAATGTGCCACCACTTCATATATAAAATTTGTAAGACATAAAACGGAGAAAGTTGCTTGGCCACATAGTCCGGGCGGCGCGTTACACACTTCTGGCGCTCGGACATTATTTTCCTTGTTTACCAGATTGCTTTCCAAGATCCTCATTGCGTGTTTGCAGGTGATTCAATTCATTTGATAAATTGCCGTCTAATGTGTATGCAGAATAGTTACTTCCCCCTGACGTACATCCATACAATACAAACACATACCTACACGCTCCGTTAGTTATGCACATAAAGGGGGAAAATATGATAGTACTGAACGAAGGAAACAAAAACTGAGATTTATTTTATGTTTATGCGTCGTTTCGTGGCAAAACACTCTCTTACGCTTGCAGAGAAAGTGGAGAGAATCTCTGAAATACGTATATGTGTTTGCATGATATAAGGGCATCTACACAATTTGAACAAAAACACAAGGCTACGTGTTTGTGCTTGAACTGCTGGTTCAAAAGTCTTTGTACATTCTAGTATGTTTGAAAATATTCAGCATGCTGCGCATCTCAAAATATTCACTACTTAACTTGGCTAGACACAAACCACTTTTGCAGCACTTCCCCCATTCCCCGAATGTATGAAATAAATGAGGAAAGTAAAGAATTTTTGGGAGTCTCTAACTATGGTGTCATGATGCGTAGTTTTTCCTAAATCTGTTGCTAAAATATATGGACTACATGTATGAAAACAAGCCAAGGTCTCTGGGAGGGTCTTGTTCGGGGTGCGGTGAAAGTGAATGCGAAGTGACTTGTCTTGTGGTGCTATTTCAATTACCGGTTTGTGTCGAGGGAATTGCGAAATAAGCACTGGCATTCTTTATCTAAAATTATAAAAGAGAGTGCTCAGGATAAGCAAACACTACATCACAAAGAGAAAAGGCGAGAGAGAGAGAGAGAGAGAACAAGCAATTTTCTTGGGGGTCTCGGCAAGGGTACACCTCTTAGAGAAGATGAACACTTCACCGTAAACAAAATGCTTTGCATAATTTCATAAAATATCCCTCTTCCACACAGCACGACCCATTCTCAGGTTTCGGAGAAAATATACAACATCCTTGTCCCTCACACAGAGGATAATCACACACGTGTAAAATTAAATTATCAAATAAGCACAATCATCGGCTCAAAAGCGTGTATTCCATTGAGTAATTTTACGAGATGAAATATGTGGATCCACCACACATTCTCCGCTTGTTAATGTGCAATCTCTGCAGAAAAGCCGCACATAAAGTACTTTACACAGCAATTTACAGCTCAGCGAAAGCTTTCGCAGATGAGAAAATCTATTCAGGCTTTGTCTTTGAAAGTTGTCGTAGGTATTAGCCGAGTCTTTCTGGGCCAAGCAAGGAGAAAGCAGGGAATTTTACAGTTGTTTAGTGTTGATTCATTTCGTTTTTTGGAGAGAGAGAGAGAAAAAAAAATGGAAAGGTGGAAAGGAATCGTCATCTTTATCTATCTCAGTTTCCCGAAGGACGCCCACCGATTCCTTGTCCCACTATCGCCCTTTGCATTCCAAACTTATGTAAGTTGCTACTTTCGAGAGATATACTTCTTTTGAGGACGCTTTGTAGAAAAGACATTCAGATATTGCCTTTTCTCGTGAACAATGGAAAGAGGCATCACACATAATGCCGGCCTTTCAATTCTCTGAATCCTTCACTAACATTTTATCTATTGAGATTTCCTTCGGTATTTATGAATATTGCATATTTCACATTGTACCTACACGCTTTGTTGGATAACGTACAAAGTGGCAAACTCTCCGCAAAATTGACGAGTATCAAGTTCAATGTGATACCGTCCTTCGAATACAAAAATACTCGCATATTTTTCCACCCGACTGCTTTTAGATTTAAAGATTTCCTCCTTACATAATCGACAATGTCAAAAAGATTACGATACGCACCGTGTGCTTTCGCATCAGGTGCGCACACGTGCGCCCCTCTGGTCTTTTCCACGATATTTTTTGGAAGTAAAAATTTTCCATCACTGTTTCGTCACACACAAATATGGAGACATAAATACCTTTGCGAAATTGGTTCATGGCTTTTTCCCATTGTTACATATCCATTCTCGAATAGACGGGAAAGAAAACTCTTTCATTTTCTCGAGAAAGGATTTTCTGATCAGGTTTGTGTAGTTCTTGTTAAAAGAATCTTTTGTCTGTGTATTCTCCTGCTCAGTGTGGAGAAAATTCCTTGTCTCTTCGCCAAGAATAGGATGTATAAAATGTTTAAGTTTCCATCTGAACTTTTTTTTAGAGAGGAGGGAATTTTGCACGGAAAAATCGTATGGGATTGAAAAATTGTGGAAAGGGAAAACGAGAAAAGTCCGTCTCCTTCATCCGTCCTTTTCTCTCTGAGCATTATTTCTCGCATTACGTTCCGCGTCCTTATTGAAATCCAAAAGGTTTAGTCAAAAGTTACAAGAAAAACTTTTCTCCTTGTTCACTTTTAACTCCTGATCCTGTTTCAAGTCCTCTTTTTCTCCCGCTCTCTCAGCTTTTGTCTTGTGTAAAAGGCTTACGACAGAAAGGACTATGTACTTCTTCGGCAATGTCTTTAAAACAGGGGTAAGGCACATATTATGTGGCGTCCTAACATCCTTACCATTTACGTAGGTACATCCTTCATTTTCCTTTGGTGTCTTTGTTGTTATACGTTGTCATTCTTTCTCCTCTTTCTCTCTCTCTCTGTCAAAAGCTGTAGGAAATGGAATAAGCAGCGAGAGTGAGAGAAAGTTGGGTGGAAATATTGAAAAGTGTAATATCTTAACTTGGGAATTTTCTTTCAGATCCGATTCCATCTTTTGTCTCCTTTCCCTTCGAGTTGAGAGTGAGTCAAGTTATTTTCTCTAAGAATCGAACGATAAGCTACAATGGTGGGTAATACACATTGACTCCTGATGGTGTATAAGTCGCAAAAGACGTTTCACCACTTTTCTAGACACACACATTCAATCACATGGATTAGATAATGCGCTTTAGTTGAAGACTTCCATTTTAGTCGCTACTCTCCCATTTTATGTACTCCTCTCCCTCCGCGTGTGTGGACATAATTAGAAGGAAATCCTGAATGAAACGAAAAAGCTTTTTGACCACATTTTGGCTGAGAAAGTCTTTTAAATAACTCCCTTCTCTACTTGAGTGAGGAACAAGTCAGTATAATACCTAAAAATGGAAAGTTTTTTTTCTCAGCCTTTTGCTTCAAATCAACTGAAAAACTTTCAAAGGATTTCGCAGAAGAGGGATTAGCCATCATAAAGAAAAATGACGAGGGTTCGCGAGGGTTGAAATATAATGGCAAATGGGAACTATATCATTTTTTCGTTTACAAATATTCGGGAATTGCTCGATAAATATTTGGTTTTCTTATTCTTGTACACCCATTACAGAAATTAATCTTGTACACAACCCCTCTAATAAAATCTTGAACTCGTATCTTAAACTCATATCTACCACAATTCACTCAAAGGGGCAAGCAACAAGCATTTGTATTTTTCTTTGATACAGCATGCGTTTATATATTGATGATGAAATCGTTTCTGGGTAAACATCGCCAATCCTTGAATCGTGACACTCCAAGATTAAATGTTCGAAAGAAAAGGTCACTGTGTCCTAGGGTTTACTCGGGTATTTTTGTGCATTGCTTTTGTTATGAAGGTTGTCGTTTGGGTCGAATGATTTGCCAACCACGCCAAAAATTTCATCACATTACACAATATATTTACATCCCTTGTGCGTTCCACCACACTTCCAAAAAATGCAAGGACACCCATTGTATTTATGCGCAAAGAGGCTTCTTCGTAGGTCACATGGGTTAGCTGACCTCTTTAGAAGTGAAGGCCACTCTAAAGGAGTGACACTGATTATCCTCAAAGTTGAAAACGATGTTGCTCTTCCTAAAAAGTGAAGTCATCTTAGCGAAGAAAATAGAAAAACACAATGCGTGTAGTGCAGTCGAATACAATGGGAAAGTGTGTAGGTACACGTGAGAACACAGTGCACGACTTTAAAAGAGTAAGAGGATGGTGACGTTAAGCCTACAGCAATACTTGTAGTGCGTCTCTTAAGAGTAAACAACAACTCTGTGCCCTGAACCTATTTTTTCTCTACGAGTACTCTAAAAACGGTAAAAAAGACTCCAGAGGAACGCACAATACAATACAAGTGCATTTACAAAAGTCTCGTCATTCCCCCCTTCAGGATATTATTTGAGCATTTCTTTCATTCTCAGCCTATTCTTGTGGTTAAAATAATAAAAAAAGAACTTTTCTTTCCGACCTGTTCGTAAACTGAGAAGAAAAAAACAAGCGACGAGAGAAGGAAGTAGGAGACAAATGGAAAAAATAAGAGTTTCCCTCTCTTTCCTCCCTTTTTCGTTTATCTCTGGAAACTACTCTATAGCATTAGGTGGACCAAGTAGGAGAGATGGAGGGAAAAGCTCGAAAAAATGAATGCGGTAATGGAGAAGGAAAGTCAGGGCATAACCTGATTTGAAACATTATCTCGAGGAATCCCACGAGTCATGCGATAATCAATCATTTTTCTTTCCCTTTCCCCTCGAAAACCTTGGCTCTCACTCGCTCCTGATCGTGAGTGCCACAGGGGTTTTGGAGGAAACAGAGGAGAGAGAAAGATGTGGAGATCCCGTTTAAAAAATGAGCACCAGCTAAAATCCCAACTCAATGTGATGTGTGTGTGTGTTCCAAAGTGTACCTTGAGTATCCGTACATATATGTGTACACAGAAAGTGACTGATGCGTGCCTAGATTACGGTACGTCATCCACATACACTCATTGAGTAAGAAAGACATGAAAAGGAGAGCATGTCGAGGGATTCAATGTGTTTTTTGCACATTTTCTCTGTCTCCACTTTCATTTTTGTTACTCTATCCCAAGCTCACTCTCTCTTATTCTTCCGCTCCCTGATGATACGATGATTACGATTCAGCACTTTAAACGTTATACAGCTAAAGATGGCTTTTCCAGACAAAAGCACTGCCAGGTTGTTTACCATGAGAGAGGATGTATGACGTAGGCAGTGTGGGGTAAGAATTGTTCGCCGGGAGAAAAGGTTTCCATTAGAGGACATGATTGCGTAAATGTGACTTACATTTACAGGAAACAAGCGCGTATTGATCTGGTGGCTCTCCCCCGGTTTTGTACCCTTCTCACCGAGAACTGTCATGTAATTCAATAGGTTGAACTGAGCGACTCCAGTGATCGTGAGACACATTGTCAATTGTCAGTCATCATCAAAATGCAAAACGTTAAAGCTGTCTCCGTTGTAGTCTTTCATTCGGGGTACCCCGAATGAATGTTTTGGCGTGTTGGGTCGACGCTTTCCTGTCTTCCACAAAATCAAGTGATACATAATACTAAATGTCGAGTTGAATGGAGTGACACACTTTTTGCATTTTGTTAGCTGTTGTCGTCTACCAAAAGAAATGGAGATGGGCCAACGTACAATAATAAAAATAAAATATACATGCGGTGGACAGCTCTTGTGGACTCGGCAAGGGACAGTGACAAGTGAAAGAAATGCGTGTCACCACTCCCTTTTACACGTTAATGTCAACTTCATTCATTCCAAGAAATGATGGCATTGTCAAGTGTGACGTCATTGGATGCACAGAGATGATGATGATAATTATGCAAATGTACTCGGCGACAGTGATTGGCTTTGAATTTCATGAGGGCAGAACGGTGACATTTATCTGGTTGATATCTGTAAAATTGTAGTCGAAAATCCATATTTGTAAAATATAGTATATAGGTAGGCTTTCTTTTTTTGGATTTCGCGTCAGCGTCAATATGAAACAAATTCAATTGATATTGACATCAATACAGTCTTTGAAGTGAGTTGAGCGAGATTAAATTTGAGAGCTGTAGAAGCTATGGGTAAATAGCGATTTTTCTGAGCCAACCGAGCGAAAGACGCTTGTTATACAAAAATAGATATGCGGTTTATACCGGAATGGATTGCCTGGAGTAATGAGCTCACACAACGAGTTCCGTATTTATAGATGTGGATGCGGGGGTGGGAAATCGTTAAAATGTCATATCATTCTAATAATGGTAGCTCCAATATTTTGAAGAAAACTTGAGTAAATCTCATTTCAAAGTTTATAACGCAACCTCAAGATCAGCAACCTTAAAAAAATCAGCGGTTTAGGTGCGGGGGCTAATATTAAATCGAAACTCAAGTTCATGTTTATATCATATTGATGCTGTTACGAACTTTCTAAGAACACTGTATTATGGACAAATTCATTATTGGCTGTGTTTATTTTTTTCGGTTTGACTTTACAAACTCTATTCGTTCGATGAATGTGCAAGAACGTGAAACTCGTTATAAAATACGACCTTAATAAATGTTTAAGCACGCCGATTCTTTTCTTTGTATACACAATGTGTGACTAACCTTCTCACATATCAGTTTCAGAAAGAGGCACACGCGACATAACCAATTCTAGCAACAATGTACAATGTCTGGCCGGCTTTACATGTCCATCCAAGTCATCTTCTATATTCGCTGTCACAGAGGCGTAATATTTTTTGGATATTTCACACAAAAAGCCCGATGCCACACCGGTTTTGATTGATTAGTTTCCGTTTGCCTAAGCCGGGGCCCGTTGGGCTCAACCAACCGAGCCCCTCAGTGCATACGCATATTAGGCACATTTGTGGAGACACTTTAAATATTGAAATTTTGATTAATATCTGAAAACAAGTTGGAGACAAGTTCATTTCTGTCAATGTGGCAAACCAGTGGATCTCTTTCTTTCTCTCTTGCTGTCGAAGCGAAATGACTCGCTTGTGACACGGGTGTGCGAGCAACGGAATGCGTTATTTATTCAAATGCGATGCATGTATTGTTTGGAAACGGTTTTAGGTGCAACTCGCTAGGTTGACTTTAGAGTGGTATTACGCAGCTACTACACACACTCGATCCTTCCAAGTTCATTGCTCGTAGCCGTAATTCCCAATACACTACTGTGCGGTAAAGCCCGGCTTAATGTGAGTGCATAAATGGATCGCGTCGTCAGGTCTGAAATGCAGATTTTTATATTTGACTCTCGAAAAAAATGTATGCATGTACACAAGTAGCATACATGTAGCATGTTTTTTATTTCTTCCACTTTCATTTTTGTAAGAGAGCTTGGAAAACCACATTTTTAGCTGTTTCCTCTCAAATTGCATGTGTGGAGAGTCGAACCTGTCATATGGTTATCAGTGACAGTACGACACTGCCATTCTTGTGAGTTCCCTTGTGTTTTGCTCTGCTTTTAATGTTGGTGAATGTTGTGCACAAGGCACATTCATATTTCACATGTGTGGTGATGTATTACCTTTCCATGCATATTTGCCTCACTCTCTCTTTCTTCACTGACATCCTTGAACTGAAGTGGTGACGAACAATGTACATGCAACAACTTTCTTTGTAACTCTACCTGGAATTCCATTTAATGTACACTTGATGGTTCTCAAAGTGCAAAATCTACTTGGATGCAAATTTTTCATTCTCTATATAGAAAGAAAAAGTGAGATAAAAACAGAACAGGAGGAGAAAGGAAAGACGAAAAAAGTTGAGGACGAGAAAGTTGAAATGTATGTATACAATTTCTTCCGAGGTGCAGAATCGTAACCTCATGAATATTTCAAATCTTTCATTTCAATTCCACATATAGTATTCGCATTTTCCTATTTTTCTACGTGGATATAGACTGTACATTGTAGTCGAGAGAGAGAGAGAAGATCACACGCATTTACACACACACGCTGACGCTCTCAAGGTTTTATTGCGAAGTCAGAAAAGTATGTGTTCTAATTCAAGCCAACTTTTTCATTCACATTCCCGTCATCCCCTTTTCTCTCTCAGGTTTTCCTTTCCATTTCTTGGTTTCAATTGATTCATCCATTCCCTTTGTTGTGGCCGCTACGGCTTTTTTACGAGTGACGATGCTTTATTTACTCTGTCGTTTATGCGTTATACATGACATTTTTGTCCTTTGGATTTATATATATTGTATGCATACGAATGTAAATATGAGCACGCATTAAAACCTCCTCTGCCTTAAATGACTCGAAAACTTGGGCTGTGAATAGTTAATGTGGTTGACGCTTTCCACTTTCTCGCGTTTTTACTCGCTGTGTAGACTCTTTGTATTATTTTTTCAAAAACCTCATTGCCAAAAGTCACATTGCCACATTGTCGAGCCCACTTTTATTTATAACACTGCCAGTTTACTATTTATGTCGTTCTTCGCCCTCTTCCTGTTTCCTTTTCATTTGAATATTTTCCTTTCGTTTACAATTCAATTCATTCTCACAGACTTTCTCTTCCACACACACACACCACCCTCACCCCTTTTTCACATTAAAAGTCACACAAGTCTTTTATTACAGACAAGGTTTTCCCATCACATGCCATAATCACGGTGCTTTCTTTCTCCGAGAAACTCGCGTATATTATTATTATTTTCTCGAGAAAATTCTCAAATATCGACATCAAAAAGATTAGGAAGACGCATATGTGGATGGCTTTGATTATTTTACAACGCACACACACATGCCTGATTTTCATGGCATTTTCCATTCAATTTCTCACCACAATCTGCAGGGGTCTGAAGTTTGCTTTGTGTTCCTGGCATTCTAATATGTGCTCGTATCGTAAACTCGAAACGCTGTAATATAATGTATAAATAGGAAGTGTCTCTGTTTTGGGGACGATTTCTTATTTGACGCCAGTGTATAATGTGGAATATTACATAGATTAGATAAATGACTTGTACAACCTATAATTTCTCGCCATACTCATTTTCTTTTTTAAATAGCAACGTATCTAAATATAAACACTGAAAACTTTCCATACACACTTATTATTACATGTGTGTTGATGTATGCACTACGTAATGTCATATTACGCTCTGCTTGAAAATTGCAAACTGAACTCTTGGAAAAGTACAGGGTATTGTAACACAATACGCATACTGTTTGAAAGGCGTTCAGAGTGTTTTGGATTTCTCATCATGTCCTCATTTCGTGACATGACATTCGCGTTGAGACTCATTAATGAGCAGTTTTGCGCCCTGACTCTTACTACAAAAGTTTAACAATTTCCCCCTTTTAATTTTTTACGACAACTCGCAATATGTGCTTTCAAGTGATTTTCTTCCGGAATATATTATAGTGGAGAAGATATTGAGTGAGAGGAAAAGCCTTTTGATACCGGCTCTCCTGCGCAGCAAAAGAATGGAGTTGAAAAGAATATAAAAAACCGGATCTGAAAAGGGTCAATGATCAGCTAAACGTTGGTCAGTGCCATTATTTTCTTCCGATTTTCTTCCCCTTTTAGTTTACAACAGCTGTATGTTTGGCAATGGCAAATAAAAGCTGCAAACATGAAATGAGACTTTTACTAGACAGATATTGGTGGGCATTCACTGCTCCTTGTTATTTTTATTATTTCCTGGTCAAACAACTTGTGTCCATTTCATTTTCCAGTTTGATTCGCCCTCTCAATTGAAAAATAAAGAATAACACATGTGATGGACGGAGAAAGGGAAAACAGCAAGTTTCCAAACAAAAAGGGAGGAAACAAGAGCATTCACCAGAGCTCTATTCCTCTTTTGTGATTTCACCAACTGCCCAACCCATTCTGCTTTCCCACAAGCCCACTTGAATCTACACATTCTCCTCTTGACCGATTGAGATTCACAAAGTGGTTTCTTTCATCCCGTTTTTTTCCTCAGCACAAACACAAAGTGTGTATAAGAGCAATAAAGTTTACTTACTTGGTTTTATTGCACTTTGAGTCAGAGTCGAAATGCATTGTGAAAGGCCTCTCAATTCACTCAGAAAAACAATCTCGTGTGTAAGACACGTTTATTGCATATATCGTGTCTCAATATACAATTTATAACGTCGGCAGTGTAAAAACGTAAGGGCCGAGTTCATGTAAAGTTGAGCTGTTAGCGAAAAGAGAGTTCGGCATGATAATTACCCTCAGGATGCTAATAATCTTATTCGTATACCATTCCCGAGAAGAAAGCATGGTGAAAAGTATGTTTTATAGAGTTACTTTCTCATGCCGTTTATCCTCGTTGTTCGTGTTCCATACACTTTTCCACCTCAAACCATTTCTTTCTCTTTTGCTTCTCTTTTGAGCCAAGGTAAACACAATTTTCCTTGATTATATCGTATTATTAGCCGCTATGGGATTGTCTCAAATAAACTATCACACAGTATAATTTCGTTGAGAGTTTTAGGATTGTAATCGGAAAAGAGTTTCAGCACAGACACGCATAATGTTTACATTGCGAGAGTTGACATTTTACACAAGGAAAAATCAATACACGCTAAAATTACTTGTGAAAATCCCAACAGTATTCAGCCGGACTTTCCAAAAAAAAAACGTGTTCGAAAGTCCATTGTTTTTCGTGGTTTTCATCCTCCAATCTACACTTAAAGTTTAAGGTCTCCCTGCGAAAAAAAATCGACGAGAGAGAGAGAAAGGGCGAGAAGAGATAAAATGCTGACTCCACAGCTTTTGTGTGAGGAGAACAATGTCATGAGCTATGAACTAGGAAATGTGCGCGTGAATGTAGTCGCTGGAAGTAAATTGTCTTTTGTGTGAACACAGACGATATTTTCGTGATAAGAGTGAAACTACTATAAATAGATACGGTGCTTCACTCCGGAAGATAGTCAATGCACGAGTGTTATACTGTAGAGTATGTGGGCACTCCGACATACTTGGAATGTGTACAATCCCAGACATTTCCTTCGACTTGCCTTGAAACAAATAACTAGATGACTATTACTTGAATCGTGATGGTATAATGCATACATAAATCAAGAATTTGATAGCAATAGTGGTGGAGCAGGAGGAGCAGCAAAACGGCAACAAGAGAAAGGAGAGACGGGAAAGCGGAAACGTAGCGTATCTCTTTCCCGTATCTTTCTCTCTTTTTATAGGAAACCCTAACCTCTCCTCTTCTTCCTTGTTTCGTGGTGATGAGCCAAGAAAAATTTTGTGAGAGGCAGAACGCCTTGTTTGTAGAGAGAGATGAATATCTAAATCTGCTTTAAAAAGCCATGTTATTCACAAGGAGCAAAAAGGAAGGAACGAGAAAAGGGCCTTTTTCAGCTGTTTTTTGTGGTCATATCCGTGTTCTCCCGGCTTCTGTTCAGATTGCATATTCAAAAGAAATTTTGCGTGAAAAGAGGAAGCTAAGCTTGAAGCACTCGAAGCTTTCTTTCTCCGCTTTCTCCATGTAGGTACTATGCTAAACAGAAAGGGAGAGAGAGGGCTTGTAATAAACTTTGAGATATTGCCGATTTCACGCTCCGATGAGATCGACACAGTTGTAGGCGGCTGTGTATATGTAAGAGGAACGCCAACGAGAAAAAAGCAGCAAAAGCTGGACTGAGGAAACTCGAGTTTTTTTATGCGTTTAAATCTTTTTCCCAAGTTCTATTAGCGCTACCACACAAATCGTTGTGATGTGAGTGATGCGAGTGAGGTGAATGTATAATGCTTTTGGGGAGACCGTAATCACGTCATGCCTGTGCAGAAAAATGCTCTAATAAACAACGCACATTTCTTTTAGCTCGGGTGCATTAATACGCTTCCCGTGTGTGCCTACGTGAAGTATGGAGGCCTACTTATTTTCCTTTCAGTGAAGCGAAAAATCTCTTCATGGGGACTCAAGCATTTCACGCTTGAGCTACTCCAGAAAAGCAGCATGCACACTGACACCAGTCAAAAATCGTTATATATTCCTTTGTGAAACTAGCTCATCCATTAACAGAGTATCATATAGTTATGAACGTGATGATGATATTTATACGGAATTGCGAATCCCGTGAATCTTCTGTCGTGCCGCATTAGTCTGACTTTTATTTCCGATAGTTCGTGGATATCCTGCATTTGCGAAATGAATAAAAGGCGTAATCAGGCTAATAATAATGACAATTTTGGAGAACCCTAAGGTGAAGGAATGAGCGCAGTAGACTACTGAAGGTCAATTTGTTTACCCTATATTTGCAGAGAAAATTGAAGTGACACTAATTTTGTTTTTAGACAGCTAGACAAACAGCGAATGATTTTTGAGTAGGTGGCAGTCTAATAACTACCGAAAAATATAGAGATATGAGCATTATTTCCGGTACAGAAATGACCTTCTAGACTTGACTCAAGGCTGAAAACGTCATCCGACGGTATCACGTCGTTGTCTTCCCTTTGTTAAGTACGCATAACTTAACGTACATTTCTTCAAAGAAAAGATTTTGCAAGACCTACGCTTTGAAGTTGGGTCTGCCTTTCTGATGCTTTGGATTCTTTTTTTCCTTTGAGGTAACCCAAAATGCCGCACGCAAAATAGTCAATCGCCTGGAGGGCCATGATTCATAACTCAGGAAACACTCGCACTGCGTGTGATAATCATAATCTACTACGTCGGGACAAAATGAGGATAGCTTTTCATAGGAAATTAAGGAGGTTTAGGTGTCGCTCTCTTGCACGTTGACGGCACATTTTTAAAAAAGAAACCATAAACATATCTGCACATACACTGGAAGCGTCTGGCGTTTTCGCAAGCAAGCTAAATACACTGAGCAATGCTTAGTTCGCTTAATGTGACGAGTACAAAACAGTTTGTTGCCGAGAACAAAGCTCAAGTTGTGTATTTGTTCTGCGATTAAGGGCTTAAGGGAGTTGAGCAGCCCTCTAATCTCCTAGATAGATCAAGAGCTTACACGAGCAGATCACGACCACACAGCACTGCTCCTCCTCCACACATACACACTGCTACACAGCATCTCATCAACCTTCTCGTGGAGAAGTTGGAAATATATGGCCTAGAATATAAAGCCAGAAATGGGAGGGAAGCAAAGAGCAAACGTTAACAGAGGGAGAGAATAATATAAATATAGGGACGTGCATCCAATCATCAGATGAAGATATACACCACTTTTACACACATTATTGGCATATTATGTACATATCTCCAGACGGTTATATACGGAGAGGGGAAGACGTGAAAAGAGAAAAAAAGAGGTCAATCTGAAACGCCTTGAGCCACTGTGGTTGTTGGAAAGAAAATTGTGTTACTTCATTAAATGGAAGAAGGTGGAATGCCCAAGGTGAAATTTTTANTATATACGGAGAAGGGAAGACGTGAAAAGAGAGAAAAAAGAGGTCAATCTGAAACGCCTTGAGCCACTGTGGTTGTTGGAAAGAAAATTGTGTTACTTCATTAAATGGAAGAAGGTGGAATGCCCAAGGTGAAATTTTTACAACCACGCAAAACAGTACATGGAGGAAGAGACGACGACGTAAGGAGGAGAAAAGAGCGTCTTCAGTGTGCAAATACCGTTCAAGTTCAACTACTACACACACGTCCAATCTCTTCGTGTGTGTGCTTTGCGAAAAAGCAAAGGAGAATTAACAAGTATTTTGCAAGCAACTTTTTGCCTTTGTCTCTTTCCTTTCTTTTTGCTCTCTCCTAAAGTTAATTCAACGTGGAGCAATTTCAGCACACAGACACTTAAGAGACGGACACACACACATAAAAAGTAGAAAAACAAAAACGGAGAGAACACTTCAAGTCCACTACCTTTTCTTTGAAACAAAAGGGAAAGCCATGGAGTTGTACAAGTGCAACTACGAGAACAGAGGGAGACGACGTAAAAACTCTTGGATGAGAGAAATGAATGTAATTACAATAATAATCATAACTGTAATCGTAAAGCATCTCGTTTTGAGAAACACAGACTTTCACCTTTTTCGTTTTTCTCTTTTTGAAAAGTATTTGTGTGCCTCTTTTCTTTTTCCATTTTTCCATGTGTTAAAAAAGTGAAGAACACTTTCCCGTACACTACTATGCATGGTAATGAAACTACTCTGCAATGTTATTTCTTGCTCTACAAGTTTTCTCTCTGCTTGTACTTTCTATTTGTTCAACCGCTTGTTTTTATGGTGGTGAGCTCTTTGAGACAAAGAAAAAAGTCTGATGAGAGAGAGAAAGGAAAAATGAAAATGTCCTTTGCTTCTTGTTCAAACTTTCATGTATCCAATGTACTCCGTGTTTCACGTATTCATTTTCTGCTTTCACTAAACCACTCGTTTGCTTGCAAATGTTGTTTATTACGAGGGTCTCAAATGTGATGTGGTGTTTTCTTGCTGCTCTCCGCGTGTGCAATCATGACGATGCTGATGCGTAGTTGCTCTTTGAGCTTTTGATCTTTTTCTACTCCATGCTCAGCTGAGCGAGAGCTGAGGGGAAAGGCAAGAAAATGTTTAAAGTGTGTCTGCGCCTCTATATTCCATATTCTGGATATTGTGTATTTCCACAACATGATGTGTGGGTGTGTAGCGCTGAAAAAGAAAGAGAGTCGTGTATAACAAACGCCTAATGTGTGTCGGCACTAGTCAACTCTTGACAAGCCACAACAAGACGAGCCACTAAACCACCATTTTCCCCTCCGCTGATGTTTTGCAATATACAAATTTTAGATTCTTTCATTTCCCTTCGTGGATCATCATGAGAATAGAAAGTCATACGAACAATGGATATTAGACGGAATAAATGGCCTAGTCTGCATACAAAGTGATTTCTGCAAGAAGACAGGATGGGAAAAGAGACCAAAAAACCAGGAAGAAAGAGCACATCACCGCATTCAAATATCATCATGGAGCCTCCAGATTCTCTCGCCCTGGTTTTCTTGAGTGAAGTCAGAAAGACAAGAGGTATCAGTGTGGACACGAGAGTATTGTTAGAGAGATAAAGTTTTTTGTCTTGAGCTCGAAAAAGGGAGAAAAAATTGCGAGAGACCTACTTACCGATATATTTCTCATTTCCTCTTTTGTCTCTCCCACTCGTCGTGCAGTGCTCTCCTTCACAAAGTTCACGTTCACACTCTGCCGGTTTTCTCTCAACTGACATTTCCCTCTCTTTCTTTTCACTGACAAAGATGAAAGGAGAGAAATTCACTCTCTGCTTTGCATACTCCTCATCGAAAGTATAACGACCTATGATTACCACAGATGGTGGTCGATAGTATTATGCATTTTGCTATCAACTTTTTTGCGATACGGTTTGCGATCCTTCAATAAGCAACTGACCTCATTTTATACAGTATGATTGAAAGAAGTGGTGTTGTCCGTATTGAATTGGTGCTGTTAAAATTTATTATTTTTTTTGAAATATAAGTAGAGAAAAATTGCAAAACTATGCAAACGGTATGAAAGGAAAAATTCGACAGACTCGACCATTCCTGAGTTTTTTTTTCTATTGAGACTAAAAACAATTCCAATTTATGGGAATATATGGATAGTCCAGGGAGAAAAATTGGTGTCATCGCGTTGTACGCTACAACTCGCGCTGATAACAAAGTTACAAGAGCTTTGTGTGTGTACATGCCCTCGTCTAAAATTCAAATTGGCCACTTCGTTGTAATACAAGAGTTCGCGGAAAACGACCCAATTTAGATATTTTAATATGTTTTCTTTCTCTTGTCTCTCGGCGCGCTGATGGTAAACAAACAAGTTTCTGGTTATTGTCGGCCCACACACGAAGTGTTTGCGTCTTCACATGTTCGCAATATCGTGGTAGACGTGAATGAGGGAGTACATGAATCATCATGATCATCAAGAAGGGTGGCACACAAACTGTAACGTCCGGCAGCAATAAAATGTAACATTAGCGGAAATTGTGCTCCTCAGCTACGTGATAGAACAGTGATGGCTCTCAGCCAATTGAATTTATGTCTTCTTTTTCTCTCTTGCTCTCGGATCCCTTTCTCTGCAAACAGAATGGAAACCAAGTTAAAAGGGAATAGGATACAGTCGTGTAAAACGAGAAAGCGAAAATAGGAGCCGACAAGGGAAAGAAAGACGGAAACAAATTTTATGCTACTGATTTTATTCAAAGAAAAATTTCTAAGAGGATTTAAAACAGTTTTTCTCTAATGGCTTTATACATGTAGGTATGTATGCCGCCCAGACACAAAGAAACTTTCACTTTCCCTCATAAAGCTCTTTACTTTACGCAACATAGAACGGCTTTTTTATACGTGTTGTTCCCAATACATAAATATTCCCTTGCACAGGATATGAATCCAACCGCATGTTCAACCCTGTCATGTGGATGTGTATATGTAGATAGCCTCATTTCAGAGGGTTTTCCTCTCCTCTAACGATACACATTTTCCTTCTTTTTGATCTGACGAAAACATAAAAGGGAGACTAAGTGGAAAAAAGGAGACCGACTCGGAATGGGAAAAGTGTGTAAGTTGTATGTTTCTCGAGTGAAGTGCACACGCGTATACATCCTTCTAGAGAAAATCTAACCAACTCAAAAGACCACAATAATAATCCTTTTGGATGAAAAAATGGATTGTTTGGCATCCTCTTTCTCTCACTTCTTTTGCATACACGCATTATGAGAGCGACTTTCGCGAAGAATCCGAACTCCTTTCTCTCCTTCCTCTCTCACCCTCTCTGTATAAGTACAATGCATGATTAAAGTGAATTGTTCCCTGGTCTCCTTTTCCCGAGGCTTGTTTACACTCTTTTTCTCTTTGAGACTATAACAGGAAGAAACAAAATTCGCATCCCAAACACATGAGTGCATTTCATTAGGAAAAGTATTTACTTGTAGAGATGCAATAAAGCAACCGGAGAAAGCGTGAGTGAGTGCACACAAATTTTTCATTTTCTTTCCCCACATACATTTTCATTTAATCTCGAGAGGAAACTTTGATAACCATAAGAGGAAAAATGTTATTTTACAAAATATCCGCTAAGAGAAACGTGTGTATAGACTTACGTCCATAGTTTTCAAAGAGAGTGTTAGTTGTGATAACTCTGAAATAAAATCAAATTTTTCCCCTTTGAAACAAGATTAAAGGACTGAGGTTTCTTACGCTTCTGTCATCGCCGATAGGCCACATTTTCAGAGAAATGCTAGTGCATTTTTTTAGTAGTAAATGGACCAACTTCTCTCACTCTCCAACGGAAGGAACTCGTCGAGTAAAATGTGTAGTCAGCGCGTATAATTAATATAATTAACGATGTTCAAAGTGTAGCCGTCTGGTCAATGCACTCTTTTTTATGCACTACTCCTCCAACCAGCAACGTCAGTGTGCACCAGCTTTCTCCACACTTTCTCTCCACATTTATTGTGCTCTGTATGCATGTGATGTCGATGCACTCTTTTTTATGCACTACTCCTCCAACCAGCAACGTCAGTGTGCACCAGCTTTCTCCACACTTTCTCTCCACATTTATTGTGCTCTGTATGCATGTGACGAGCCAGCATTTATTATCGTGTAATGTGCTGAGAATCACAACATAATAATGTGCTTCTCTCCTCTAAAAAGAGCAAGCGAAAAAGAAACTAGTGTCTACTCACTTTTTTCAGTAATCCAGTCAGCCGTGTTTTAGTATGGTGGTGGTGGAGTGTAATGTGAGTGTGCAGTTCCTTCAAAGAGTAGAGTGGGAGGAAAGGAACTATATGAAAGGGGGAAAAGGTGAGAAGCTCGTGGCTGGAATTCTGAAGCAGCCCATGTTCACATTGTGAGGCCTGCGATTTCATAACATTGTCTTCCCAGTCTCAAACACATATTACATATGCATGTACAATGTACATGTTTCAAGTTTTCTTTAGACCTTTCGTAAAAAATGTGCAAAGTTTTCGTACCTTTCGTACCTTATCGAGACAAACTTCGATTTTGTTGTGTGCTATTTATTGTTGAAAATGTGAGAGAAAGGGGATGCAATATTGAAAAGAATCGGAAAGGGAATACCTATAATCTCCGAACCAGAATCCGCGCAAAAAAAACTTTAATAGTAATCCTCAACATATTCTGCATTCCCTGTATACCTAATGGAAGAAAAATAGTAGACGCTTTCTCTTTCTTTTGTGTAGCCACTGGCATTTTTCTGTCTGCGAAGGAAAGAAGCGTGTGTGAAACCTTTGCCCTCCGACTGTATGTGTTTACGCCTTCGAACTTTCAGTCAGACTTGAAAAGTCTGACACAACGCTTCGTCTGCAACTCCTCGATCACTGCTCCGAAAAGACGTGTAACGATTCTCTTTTACACTGCGTAATCATATGTAATGCAAGTGCACATCGGGAAGAAACAATGGGAGAAAGCATACATATAATGTATATATTTCTTTCTGGGACATCACATCCACTTTCCTTTTACTGGAGAAAGCGCAAGAAAGACAGTGTGCAAGTAGGAAAAAAATCGAAGAAAGGGAGGGAGAAAAGATGAACAAAGTTTTCAGTCAAGTGAACAAATGCATGCCTGAGTGACTTTTCCTTTTCTTTCTCACTTAAAGTTAACAATGCACACAATTGTAATTGTAGTGTGTGGTGGTAAAAATGAAACTGAATCTTGTTATGTTGCTGTATTTTTGTATTACTTTCTCCGTCAATGTAAGCAGAGCAGTAAATGTATTTTTGTAGTTTATGACTGAATTGCGTTCACCTAAAAGTGATGTTTCTCGAGGTCTCGCACTTTTCATCATATTTCACACATTTATTCACCCTCTCAACATCATATTTTTGTTCGTAAACTACTTCCGCTTACGATTGCGCTCACAATATGTGAGGATGTTGTTTGGTGAGAGAGAAATGGAGCATTTCTTCTTTAAAGCGATAAGCATCAGTGCGTACTCCCCAGAGTATGTATTGTATATGTGCACATATGTACACTCATTTAAAATGAGAATGCACTCACGCAGAGGAGAGAAATGTAGCCTTTCAATTTTCTCTCGTTTTTTT
>JAHZMW010001369.1:0-20206 GCA_027743745.1 Alloscopus bannaensis | reverse complement strand
ACTTTTCTTCAGCTTTCGATTGACACCACTCACCACCCTTTTATCGTTGGAGGGGATCTGCTAATAATAAGCCGTTTAAATTTGTCTTTATTCAAGTGTTAGCATGATTTCAGGTAAACTAGTGATTTACTTGATCTCCCAATCAAAACAATCTCCCAATGACGGTGACCGTCCAAAACAATTCCGTTAACAAAAGAGCGTCAGAATTCTTACCACAGTCATAACCATTAACAAAATTTAGTTAATATATGTCAGCTATTTTTCACATATATATTCCCCCGAGATTTCACTATAAACACACAACAATCATTGACAAACTCTGGAATGCTTGATGTGCATTCGGGTTTCACCTTTTGATAAAAACTATTCCAGTTTACGCTACACTATTGTATACTATTTTTGTATGCAGAAGAGTTACACCTTTTTACGGTGAGTCTCAATATTGAATCTGACTGAGGTTGGGTGAGTTTAAACCAGTCTTTAAATATCTCTGTAGTGATATCTTTCGCCGTTCACAAATGGTAAACTAGTATACTATTAACTGTTGTGTTTTTACATTATTGGGAAAAAGTCAGTTTTGACACTATAAGTTAAAACGAGTTTTGCAGCTACACATGTACACAATGCATTTCTCACACTTTCTCATTATTTAAAATTTACTTGTACTAATGTTCAATTTGCAGGGTTGAAATAAGTACTATATGAATCTAGCTTTGCAAAAAAACTCCAATAACAAGACACGTTTGTCAAGCTTATTCATTCATTTTTAGTTCGTGTGACTGGAGTGTGCAAAGAGGGTAATGATATTAAGTATATAATAACACAATGAATAACCAAGAATATAAATATAACATTGTACTTATATGTAAATAAACATATAACGTAAAAGTGATCATTCCAAAGAAAAGATCATTTCATGTCTTTCTCTGGGGAAATGCGATAACGGAAAACTCCCTTTTTGAAAGCTTTCGCCTTGCTCAACTTTACATTTCGAGTGCTCTAAGCTTGGGTGATATTATACACTTAATTTCGTTCATGACACTAGTGCGGAGTAGAAATCATTTAAACTTTGCAACCACACCACTCGCAATTTGTTCTAATACCCTGTTGAAGTGACAAGGGTTACTGCTCACTCACTACAGCTAAATGAAATAGGCATATAATGCTCCACATAATTGTATAAACTTTTATGATATTATTAAGGCAAATGAAATTACGTACAATTTCTGCAAGTTGGGATTAGATTGTGGTTGGAGTGTTATGCACACACTGTACTTTTGCGCGGTGTGGTGCATGATGATGTCTGAGCGGGGAAGAGAACAGAGTGACGATTAAGAGAACGAAGGAGCAGAGTAAGTTACGATTTAAGTACATTTAAGGGTCGCGGAAGAAATTGTATGGAAATAAATTAGCGTGTTTAAACTAACTTGTTATATAATATTATACCTCACCGGGATAGAGTACTTTGGTTATTTTGGTACTCGCTTGAATGTAATGTGCGTTGTGGTGTGAAGCATGGGGCTATATATTTAGAACTCAACCACTAGGCCAATGAATGCGGTATGATGTGTTCACGTCTCATAAATCCACGGGTTAAGTGTTCAGTATTACTCTCCCGGCCGCATGGTGAATTGTGGTACCAACGCCCCTTGAACTTCAAGAAGCATCGGAAAGCATACACTAAGATATTCTGCCCAGTTTACAGCTGAATTTTGAGCACAATCTATCTGCTTGACGAATACTAATTTCCGGTCATTTCCTTTCTTTACTTGTAAGTCCGAAAATCTGACAAAGCAGATACATCCGCCAAGAACATTACTTTGGAAAACATATTAGGACACATTGCCTCATTTATATCTGTTTCATCAGAAAAAAAATCGAACTTGGTGAGATCGAACACCAGTTTGTCCTTGGTGAGAAAAAACTACATACTTACATACGTGGAAAACCGTTCATGTTCACCCTAATATGTAATGGAAAAAATACCAAAAATATCAGATTTCGTCATTTTGTCGCCTTCTTAGCTGTCTCGTTCTCACACCTCCCTGAACACATTACATATTTGGTTCAACTTTTCTCTGTAGTCGCACCTGATATTTCTGCTTCAAGGAAGCAAAAGCAGGTTAGAAATGTAGCGGCATTATGCCACGCTGACGTTGAGACTGTAGCTGCTTCGTATACCTGCGTCATTTTTATCATCATAGCAAGGAAAATTGAAAGCGAAGGGAAAACTGTATACATCTTTACGACCAAAAAAAGGAGAAAGTTGGATGAAATATGGGCATTGTAAACACTACTTAAGAGCCTAATAAACCTACGTCAATATGGTTTTCTTGGAAAGTATTGAGCCCGGAGCTTTTTGATGGACTGATTGTACCAACACAAAGCTTGTCTTCACGGCGTTCCTTCTGTGTTTTATGGTCTTTTTCCTTTGATACTTAGGTGTTTTATGCTTCTATTACAACGTATTATGAGACGGAAGAGAAGACGGCACAATGGGATATATAACTGGATGGTAGTGGTCGTATGCTCCCATCACACGGCATTCAGTGTGACAAAACAGGCTTAAAGGATGGTCAACTACATTACTGCACTCTCAGTTTCCAAACTTATGAAAACTACTTTCTCCTGGTTTCAGACGTTTATTCGCAGTAAATGGTGGTGAAGAAAAAGCTCAAATACGTGTTTACCTCAACTCCAATCACAACTATGAGTACATTTTCACATGCTGCTGTATGGTTACAAACTATAAATACCATTGTAATTTAATATTCACCAGAAAGAGCTCTGGGTTTTGATTGCACTGCGTTATGAAAGCATTAACGGAGAGAAACCTTGAGTTTTCCCAATCTCATTTTCCAGTCACGGTTGCAATCAAGTCTAATCAAACTAATGGAACATTGTTGAAAATGGTTGAATAAAGGGAGAGAGGAGGGGCGCTGAAAATGTTTCGAGGGTAGATTCATTTAGATGAATTTAACTTACTTTGCCGATTTCTCTTGAAATGGCACAATTTGTTGGTATATTATGAATTGAAAGTAAATCATGGAAAGGGCCTTCGGATGTGAATGATGAACAACGACATAATATCGTCATATAAGCATGGTAAAAACATTCTTTGATGCTTGAAGGTCTCGAACATGGTTGTTTTAGCTCGAGCTGCGTGTATAATTATTGTTAATGTGGTCTAGTATCTAGATACGAGATGCTTGCAAAGTATGGGTTACAAGATAGGTTAGCATGTTGCACACGTTACATTAAAATTAATTTGTCAGTGATGTTTTACTGCGAAACACGCTGGAGGTGTTGTATATAATGTGCCAGCAAATGTTACGAAAATTAATGTAACTTGTTCATATTTCCATTATGACATTCTCCCCGTGTGTCATATGCATGTACACTACTAGCACACAAATCTCAAAGCAACCGATCAGTACGAAAGCACAAGGAAACGTGTGTGCTAGTCTTTGTATGAGAAAATTGGAGAAAGCACATGTAAATGTGATGATGCGTAGCGCAAAGGTAGAGTTGCTGAAACGAAAACCATGTCGAGTGCACTTCTGTAGTTTCACCGTACATGCATATCCCATTATCCAAACACATTTGGTAAACACACGAGGTGCATTAAAAGGGTACAGAATGAAGAAGAAAAACAAATTTCCTCTTTCTCAAAGAGCTTACCCGATGAGGATTTCGACGGGGGGAATGGCAAGCCGTTTGAAGAGGAGCTGGATAAGGTGGTTGCAGCTGCAACAGGAATTGCTGTCGCTTCTGCTAATGACATGAGATTGACGTAAACGGCCAATAGCAAATGGATCAAAAATCCAAATTTTAGTCTTCTGGATGACCTCATCGTCAGCATCATTTCACCCCTGGATGGAATTTGATGAAAAAAACGCATTAAAAGCTGTATGTAGCTCCAATTTGCATCATACTAAAAGAAACAGTGACTACTGAACAACTAATACCGAAGTGGAGGTACCTTTGCTCCACAAATAACTCCAATTCGATGGCGAAATCAGTTGTAATGAGTTTCACTTGAGTTATTTTTTCTCTCTCAAACGTCAGATAAACTTTGATCCATCTATGCATCTTGTAGACGGTGTGACTCAGGCAGTAATGAGTTTGGCTCTGTAGCTTTTATTAGTTCTCAGATTTGGCATTTGTGGTTAAATTTTGAATATTACTAAGCTTTAGTAAAACTTCTGATTTGAAAATCCGTTGAACGTTGAATATTTTATCTCCAACACGCCCACCTCCACACAAATTGCTCTTCCACGGAGATACAACGAAGAGCATAAATCAAATTTTTGGAACTAGTGGAATATTGATCACGAGATTATGTAAATCATGTATTTCTACTACTACTATTACCCTGAAACTTTGAAGTTGATTCTAAATTCGGCTTTATTAGGAACTCGTACATTATTAAGTGTAACATGTTTGGAAAAGTTGGCGAAGAGGAAAGAATTACGTATGTACATGATTATTTTCAAGAGCGAGTTGTCTGTACGGCTAAGGGAACTTTAGATAGAATGAACCTCAACATCTCTGCATATGGCTGCTTTTTAATGAGGAAAGATACTCACTCGTGTCACGGTTACTACTACTACTTGTGTGATTTTAATACATAATTTTAGGTTGGAACTTTACAATTCAAATGGATTCGTATTCATCTAAAATACTACCAAATTACAGGCAACTAGTAAGTCGAAACTGTTGCGAAACCATGTGGAATAAGTGGTTCAGTTTCCAGCGTGAAATGCTATGATTGAAGTATTGTAGGACTTTATAATGCTTTATGCTGAGTGATTTTGATATAAAGCGATACATGAACAAAAGACTACAACCAAAGCATACTCAAACTAAAATTTTTAGAAATGCTCGAGTTCCGGTAGAGATTGCTTCTAATTACTAAATAGATGACTTACATATTACATAAATATATTGCTTTGCTAGTTTCAAGTTAAACTTACGAAAGTGTTTGATGTTGATCAAATTGCTGAGTTGAGCACTGTCCAATTAAAAGTTAATACTGTTCTAGTTTGGTGCTTTGCTCTTCAAGGTAAATTGATTAAATTAGTTTGATAAGCGAGGTAAAGAGTCCACGTTTATAGTTTGAGTCTTTGAGTACACGTTTGTCGTAGCGTTGCAGAACTGAGGGGATGTGAGACAAAAAAATGTAGAAAGGACACGAGACAAAGATACTTCCTCTCTGAAATCTACGTAGCAAGTAACTAAAGTCCACAGTTGGTTGCTGGAGAAAATACTACAAAGTATATGCTTTCTCTCCAGTATGGCACCCTTGTTGATTCCCCTGCTCATATCTGCTGGAGCCCAAGTCGTAAGTTGTAAGGAGCCACAGTTGGACCAGGAAGAGTTAGACTAAAAGCTTTTCCAGAACGCCTTGCTACAATCCTGGTTTCATGTTTTCTTTTCATGTATCTTTCCATAAAAAGACAAATCGGAAAAGACCGAAAGCCACAGGCAAGCGTGTATAGTTTAGTTTAGTAATATGAAAGCTATACAAGTTTTCTTCTGTTATTGTGCTGTTGGTTCTCACACAAAAAGTTGGCAAACTGCGAAAGTTATTATACGTGGTTATCATGACACATACTACGTGTGAGCTTATACAACATACATGGTCCGTGTATTGCGTCATTATAGTTCATTATTATGGCAATTTTGTTACTAACTTCGGTTCACGAGGCAGTCATTCAGCACGGTAAGCGAACGATGGTGATGGTACATCATAAAGAATGGACATTGCATCAACAGTTTCATATGGCTACGAGTAAACGTTGTATAAAATGTATTTATTCGCTAGGACATAGGTAGTGCAATAGCAGATACCCTTACCTGCATAATTTTTTTAAAAAAAACCTTGCCGAAGTTCCGAGAAGGAGACTAAATTCATTCAAGCATTCCATCATCAACTACCATTGGAAATGAATTGACGTTTTTGCTTCAAAGCAGATCTTAATACGGTTTAGAATTTTGGTGTTTGTCGCACAAAGAGGCTGACAAACTTGCCATCCATTCTTATACCTAAATATAATGTATGTAGGTATGTAGTTAAACTTTTTATCGCAGCGACTGTTTAAAGTAACGCTCTTCAGCTATCTGAAATGGAAAAATGCAAATGTGGGAAACGCAAATACGCCTATCTCATGTAAATGTAAATCATGACTGTCAAATCGTAAACCAAAACAACCATTGGCTGGTTACGCTAAAAGTCCTCCGGACAACCCAAAGCCTGCATGATAGTCAAGACACCCGGGCATTTCTTTTTATGTTGCATTTTAATGAGAGAAAGGGTCCACTCGACTTCACTTTCGGTTACTTACAACTGTGTATACCATGGTTCAATTCGACGCAGTACCCCACGAGCTGAAGTGGAACCTTTCTGTAAATTAGATATTTGTTGTGACCATTTCGTAATTAATACAAAGTAGTCCAGATACAAATTAACACACCGTTGCATGAAGAATTTTAAAATTGGCAATTACACCAGATACAGGGACTTTTGGCAAACGTAATTTCGTTGATTGCAGACAAAAATCAAATCACCATTTACACCCTCTTCTAAATAAAAATGTATTAACCTTGACCTGGAAATGAAATTGGCAAAAACTTTGTGCTTGTTTTTTTTTTTTTGCATAACATCATGCACACTCTCCCACATAAGCAAACCCATATTCTTTTTGAAGAGAAAACTTGCGGATGTTGTTGATATTCATTAATACATAATAAGGTTAACATAGCCGAATATGTGGTGTAACTCAGTAAACCGAGTAATAGTTAATTATGCAACAATATACACAATTCGAAAAGAGGTTGCTTTTGTCTTCGTGATCATAAGTGAGAAAGAGAAGGATGAAGAAGAGTTTCCGTTTCATGACCGCATGTTTTGCCTAACTGACTCTGTGTTCAGCAATACTTAGGTAGGTACGGTAGTAATTCAAGACTCCTACTCTTGGTAAAGTCTTTTCACAACAGCTCGCTACCGAATTTCTATCCGCTCAATCCGTTGGGACAAGGCGTACATAAGAGTCCTTTATGCGAGGTTGGGGAATTTTGCCAGGTTACCTTCAATTTGCGTTTTTGTGGTTGAGTTCACCAATCTATTCTTCTGTGTCGTGGATTCCTTGGTATTTCGAATTCCATTGGGTTTACAAAAGATTCTCAAAAGATCCCATACCGTGCAGGTTACTGGCGTGTGTGTGGGTGAGTAGATTTGCAATACAACGGTTGAAGTTGAGTCTAAGGAAGCACAAATTGTGAACACACGTCTCCATTTATTGTATAAATTGTTTATACACACTGTAGCAAATTCATTCAATATTTATCAAAGGGGGGTTTCGTCTAAATAAAGTGCACTTCCGTGACACAACCCCGTCTCGGTTTGTCAAGCTGAGCTCATATATAATGCTTCTTGCAGGGTGCGCCGAGCCCGTGGTAAAAGTATGTAAAAAGTCGGTGGAAAAATGTTAAAACAGTGTGAAAAGTCGACCGTTGGAAGAATGGAAAAATGGAAATGCTTCTTGCCAGACGTAAACGGCTAGATATTCCGGTGCCTTTGGATGTGTACTTTTTGCATCGAACCTTAAAGCAGGGCGCGACTGCATTCAACACAGATATTCAAGACAACCGGATATTATTATTTGTATGTCTTTGAAATGAAATTGTTCTGAATATCACACTATTTAATATTCTTTATGTCTGAACCAATTCGCCGCTAACTTTCCCCGAAAGATGAATCATGAATTTTAAAAGGTATAATGTAGTTTCAAATGAAAGCAGCTTCAATTCAGCGATGTTACATGTACAATATTTGTTAAGCGAGGCTACATCTTCCATGGTTTGGAAAACCGTACTAACCTTCATGTAATGATTTTTTCATGTGTTTGCATTCAGACTTTAGGCTTTAAAATTGAAAATCTAAACGTCACAAATGGTGTATCAAGATATAAAGATAAAAAACATACTTACGTAAATGCGACATCAGGAAGCAAGGGCTGTGAATTTATTTTAACAGTAGGATGATGATCAAACCAGATCATAGGTGAAATAGTCAAACATTCAAAAGAATTGATTGGTGATAGGAAACTTTGTTGCATAAAATGAAAATTGCACAAAAGTGAATAAAATAGCGAAGCATCACTCTAATATTTCTGTTCATACATGCTACTAACAAGCCAACATCTCTGACGACAGTTGCATAATACCTGGTTTGAATGCAAAACGTTGATAAAGCCAGAATCTTCCACTTAAACTGACTTATTTTAATCCGTCATGTGTGACAGTTTAATTACAGTTGTCACGCATGTAATTTTCGAAAGACTGAACCTTATTGGTAGAGTTTCTGAGTTGACACAACAGTTGCTGCTTGACGAATATGTTGCACCAATATCGTGGTCAAGTACCTATACGTGCTCTTAGGTACTACATACTTTAGCTTAGCATAAGCATATTAATTGACCATGCTGTATGCTCTCAGTCAATGTCGTGCACACGTTCTACAACTTGGAGGAAGAACATAAAAATCAAAGTTAGCTTTTCACTAATTAATATAAGATTGCATCCACCCACTCCTAAGTCAAGCAAGTTATATAAGCACTTAAGGTTTTACAAGTCGCAAGAAAAATCCTCTTTTTGCAACATTGTGGAGGTTGTCGACTGGCATGGCATGTGCCAAATATGTATATTGTAATATGCTATGACACTTTGGGAGTTTCATGTGTTCAATAAATGCTATTGTTATTGCTAAATTGACACCGTTGGGGTTACATGTATCTTAATGAAGTACGTGCATGCAATGCCTTCAAGATAATTACTTTAGTCTAATACTAAAGTTGGGAGGTCTCCTTACCTAAGTAGGTATGCATTTTATTTCAAAAAGGAAAAATGTTCCGTTAGCTCGACTAATTAAACCATTACTCTTCGACTTCTTTTCAGAAGAATGTCATTTGAAACCATTAAGTGACAAGCAAACGCAATAAAAACAGTGTTCCAACGAAATACAATATCACAGGTTCGTTTCAGTTTAATTTTTTACCAAAAGACACAGCACGCCAGTGCAAATAGGTATTTTCGTATGTTCTGACGCAGTCCTATTTCAAATGAGCATTTCATTAAACTGCGCACTCCAACATTTAGAAAATTGCCTAATTTTTATGTACAGGCACGCTGAATCGTGCACTTGAGAATGGCCAAATACCACTCCAACAGAATTTCAGCACAGCTAATTTAAGCACCCTTACAATCGTTGTCTTTCTTCGTTCATTTCAAACTTGCAAAAAAAATCCATTACATATCCTCAGAGCGTAGATATTAGTACAAAGTCAGACATGACGTTCTTCGCACATACGACATCTGAAGCGTTCCTTGTCACCGTCATTTTCATAGTCTAGCAAAGTGAAACTTGTGGATCTACCATCATCTCGGCTTGGAAATGTGAGAAACAGGATATATGTAGTAATAGTAGCAATAGCAGCAGCTCGTTTTCAAGTACCAGACTATAGGTAGTAAGCCCTGTATTCCAAAAAGGACTTTGTGGAAAGCTTTTAATTTTTCCATTCTCAGTAACACTCCGCTGCAGCCTGCAGGCCTGCTTAAAGCATTAAATTACTTTCTGGTTGAGTTGTCCCCGTCGGAGCGGCAGATTTTTTCACGCCTTTCAGCTCCTAATAATCTATTTTTAAAGACGATGGGAAAAGTGAACAATATTTCAGTTACAACTCCGACTCGTGCTTCCATGTTACAAAACAGAAAAGTGTTTAAGCTCTCGGTCCAAGTCCCGTTGGTTCTAGTGTGTTTCATTTTCGTCTCAACTTGTGAGGGCTACTATGTGGGTCCCGAAGTAGGGAAAGCACCAGGAGAGACACAAGTTTTGGTCACAAGAGGAGCTATACGAAATGCAACGTCCTTGGCTGAAGCGGCGTACGTGCCACAAGTCTATGCTATTGGCAACAACGTTATCGCATTCCTCAAGAGTATTATCCCGGTAGTAGATTTTGACCATATTGTCTATATAGTGCAAATAAATCCGTTGTATCCGTTTTATCTTGCCCCAGTAGATTTACATTTGAACTTGTTTGTAGGCACTCCAACCGAAAGTGGATTTTTTCGCGGAGCAAATCCAAGACAGCATCGACACAGCTAATACGAAACTCATGCAAAACTTGGAGAACAGCAACAATGCGATTATTGCAACGGAAAACTTTTTTACGGGCTTGTTTAAAGCAGTGGTTCTCGGCAAAGGACCCGAGGAAGAGGCAAGAAGACGGAGACTGGCAGTCGCACTAATTAAATCTGGAATGCTGGAAAATATTACTGGCATTCTGACTAGCGACTCGCCTGAAGCAACGAGCACAACGAGTCGTCCACCAGAAGCGAATAGTCTAAGCAGTATGGCAACGACGACAGGAAAGCCGGAGACAAGAGTGATGACCTCCGCATTACCTGAAGTCGGTGGTAACTTTGGAGAAGAGGGAAGAGATGGGAATGCCATTCGAAAAGTGCGCGACAATAACTTCAACAAAATGAAAGTAATTAAAATTGTCAACAATTTGTTATAAATGAGCATGGGATATAATGAGAAGTAGAGAGGATTGTTTATTTAGTAGCTATGAATTCTGCAGTAATGTGTAGTGTGAGGTCTATTTTGTAAGTGGCCACCCGAATCCAGGAATAATCGTTTCAATAACATACTCACTTGACGGCGTACCCAAAGTATGCAATTCTGCTTTAATAGCGATACTGTAAAGTTAGGGTGTCCGTAGAAGTTGAATAAAGCGAAACTAACATAAAGCTAACTTATATATGGTTTTAGCTTATGTTTTGCTGCAACGGAACTCTGACCGTGAATCGAGGAACGCTTTTGCAAGTGTGTGATTGCAAAATATATTCTACTTTAACACATGAACAAGAGATCATTTCTATTTACCACTCCTGTTTTGTAAGTGAAAGTATCCAGAGATCACCGTTTTCTAGACGTATTGGACATTAGATACCCATTCTCTATAGAATCAGATAATAATGATAGCTTGGTTTTGTGGTCGGTCACACCTCTGCGTTTGGATCTTTGTCAACCAACTTGGGACTTTTACTTCAAATGAATTCTTAATCGTATTGCTTACGTAAGCAAGTAGCATAAACTAATATTGTTGAGAACTTGGAGCAAACAAAACCTAACTACAGTGTTTTTGTTGTATCGTACACATAATGACAAAACATTCAAAATCTAACCGCTGTGCCAAAGAGTTTTTAATGAACTTGGAGTGGGCTATTATTAATCTGCTAATATTAAAGTTCCAAGAATTTAGGTGCTACGACATTTCGAACTGATGACAATATTAGTAAATTATGACATTTTCAGACCAAGAAACGGAAAATACACATCCCGAGCATCTACTTATTTACTTTCTGTCAATAACCGACGCACGACAGCATAGCATTTTTTACCTCACTCTACGCCTACTGCTGTCAATTACATCGAGTCAATACACCAAGCAAGCGTAATTTAAACTGGCAGGTGTATGTACACATCGTACACACAAGCTTTAAATGTTATTGCTTTTCTCCCGAGAGAATTAGCAGTTGGAAAATTGATTCTTAAATAACACATTGCCACATATTGCTCAGGCTGTTTGAAGTTGTACTTTTCGAAACTTGTACTTTTCTGTAGCACGTGAATTAAATTTCTCTTATCGATCCGTGGTGACCTTCATCCAAATTTTCGCATAACTGCAAGCTTCTAAAGTCACAAAATGCCATAAAAAGAAATTGACAAATTGGAAACATGAAGTTGTGAATTCATGGGCTGTGGGGCTACATTTTCCTTTAAAAAATCACGATTTTCCATCTGCAGTGCCATGCAAATTTGTTCCCTCTCTAAGAATTGGTGCAAAACATTGTACTTTACTACCCTTTATCTAACGATGTCAATTCGTTCCTTGTCAATCAACTTTGATAAAAGTACAGTTCATAACTTGAGCAGGAACGTGCTGTCATTCGCATCGGAAGGAGCTTATCAGCCGAGAAGTATTCAAAACCTTGGCAAGCTTAACTGTAACAGACAATTCAATCCGAATATGGAATTCATTGTCGAAATATCTAGTTCATCTGTATCCGAAATAAAACGCGCCGAGGAGGAAGCATGCTGGAAAAATGGATCTTCCATATCACTCTCAAGTTGTCTTGTAGTTGGCTCAGCAAGACTATCAAATTCTGTGAAGTGGAGATTCTACTCTGTCGTTACTTGCAGCGATAATAATAACGGAAACTATGGTCTTCTCCGTATCCAACTTGTCTTTCGTGGAGCGTCCCTGCAGCTTCCAAATCCTTCCGAGATTCAGAAAAAGTATGCCCGGGTTATCCAGCCGAACATGAATCGACAAAATATGAACTTCATTTCTAAAATGAAATTACGAGATTTTAACAATCTTGGAAAAGCGCACATATTCCTTTCACTGTGTAAAATTATTCACGAAGTTGCTACTTCTGTGAATAAGACATTGATTACTCTGGATGACGCTATACCGACTGAAGTGAAGTATACAATGATTCCCGCATTGTATCCCTTTGTGCCTTCCGGAATTGTCACTAGATTGGACAAGGGTTCCACATTTAACAAGTCCTACCACCACATTCGCACCTTCGATATCAACTACAATTTTGCCTACTGCTCCACCCCGAAAATGTGGAGTTCAAGGCTAGAAGAGCTGGATGTAACCATTTTGGCAGGTCCTTTCGAGAGGTCAATTTGGGTCCTTTTGTTTGCCAGTGTAATCTGTTTTTCAGTAGTGCTTCTGCTCAGGGACAAAACGTGGAACTTGTTGGACTACTTCTCAGTTTTACTCACGTTAATATCAGGCTTTATCTCGACCTCGGTGACACACGGACTGCGAGATCACCGCTTGACATATTTTCCTCCTCACGTGTTGTGGTTGCTTTCCTGTGTTTTGCTGAGCAACCTGTACACAGGAAGAATTACGAGTTTGCTCATAAAGCCTGTGGAAGACCACACACTTGGAGCGTTGGAGGAACTTGTGGATAGAAACTTTACCACCATCTTCCCAAAGTATCTTCCGTCCGTACTACTTGCAGTCTTGGACCAACTGGAAAATGCTAAGGGTCTTGAAAAGAAAGTGTAAAAGAGAATAGTACTATATATTCATTTTTGTATGATGATATAACAAAGATGTGCAAATGTAGATTTAATTTGTTCTTCAAACTCTTCTACTTTTCAGCATGTTACCCCACAAAACTTTTCGACATGGTCGTAGCTCAAACATGGATTTTGTTCGAGTTCTCGTTGGAAAAAGTCCAAAGGACAGAAATCTAATGCAAGTGGAGTTTGTAGAGAGGTTAGCATTGAAATCAAATGTTGCCATTTTGGGTCCATGGCCATTCGCAATATTGGCTAGAAACAAAGCCCAGGGCTTTATTGAAGAGAGGAGGAAAATCGATCCGGGAAGCCTTCGTGAGCGGAATTGTCACGTCGGGAGAAAGCTGGTAACCATTGCGCCAGCCGTTCTTTGGGCATTATTTCCACCGGGGGTTGATGAGATGTACCGAGTTTTCCAAATATTTATTCAAAATGGGATTTTCTTTTTGTGGCTGAGACTCTTTCTCAAAATGAACTACGCGGACAGGGTTCAGGACCAGCAGAAAGTGGTGAGTGAAACTCAAGTTGTCACCGAAGACAAAGGTTTCCAACCAATTGATTTTCTTTTTGTGGCTGAGACTCTTTCTCAAAATGAACTACGCGGACAGGGTTCAGGACCAGCAGAAAGTGGTGAGTGAAACTCAAGTTGTCACCGAAGTCAAAGGTTTCCAACCAATGAGCTTTCAGCAGGGTCATAACATGCTCGTCTTTTTTCTGTGGGCCATTCTCATGCTCATTTGCGGAGTCTCCTTTGCCGCAGAGCTCGTTTCCAACAAACTTTTGAGGAAAGGTGGTCGTCGCGGTGGAAGTGGAAGGTGCGAATGCGGAAGCGCCAGCAGAACAATTGGGAGNGATGATAATGGGAAGCAGTGGAAGCGCATTTCAATGTTTTTGCCATGATCACACGGAATTGCAAACGGTGTACAGAGGTGAACACATAAGAGATTGGCAAAGTGTGCGAAAATGTGATTGCGCTTCGTATCACATTATCATCAGACGGGGTGTAGTACAATGTGGTTGAAAGGAAGGAAGGTCATCAAATGTAGGTCGTGCAAATATATGTTTCCATATCTGTTTTTTTTATCCGTTAACTTCCTCGTTGTCGTCAATGGAAAGTTCAGCTTCATCCATATATTCACGGAAATGTCGTTCATGGACAAGGGCTAGGACTAGATTCACTGTTGTGCTCCTTACGATGTCAGCAGGATATCGACTGCAAATTTATTCCAATGGTCAACAACGCAAAAGACGGCAGAAATTTCACGGCAATGTCGTTCATGGACAAGGGCTAGGACTAGATTCACTGTTGTGCTCCTTACGATGTCAGCAGGATATCGACTGCAAATTTATTCCAATGGTCAACAACGCAAAATACGGCAGAAATTATTGTTTTTTTAGCTTGAGCAGAAGTTTCTGTGCTCAAGTCGATGGAAAAGTACAGACTGAAAAGAGGTGTCTAAAGTACAATGGAGATTTTGATGCGCATTTGAATTTGATTTGGAAAGTGCAAAAAAAAGAAAGCTGCATACCATTAACAACAAACCTAAGTATATATATGTATTATTGAGACTTAATAAATTCACGAATGCCCAAGTGAAATTTTGTAATACAAACAGGGCAGTCAATCCGCATTTTATCGTCACCACGAATCAACTAAACAAACTTGTGTACTCTAAGCCAAAGGCAAACATATACTAACTATTTATAGAATATTGGACAATAACGCAGGCTGGTTAAGGTATATATTAGTATTATCTGAGGAGACTTCATATTAGTAATCCATTTCTGAAGAAAAATGACATTCCTTAAATGTTAATGTAATTTCATCAATGCGTATAAACTTGGTTTTGCGAAAGTAAACACTTTGGAAAGCAGAATCATAAATAATATGTTATTGTGCTCTGCAAGAGTTCACCTTGAAAATGATTCTCGCTGTCGTTTTTGCAAAGTTTGCGTTTGATTTTTGAAGGTGATTAATAAATACGTAAAACTAGTCAGATCATGTCCGATTTCAAGTGTTTATTATTGCATCTTATAGGCATTGTTTTTTGTGCAAACCACATGTCGACCTTTGTCACGTGTAACATGGAGAGTAACATCATTGAAGAAACTTTCTATCCTCAAATTATACAAATCGTAAACGGAATACATTGCAGAAAATTGTGGAATGTAAATCACTTTCTTGTCACAAAGCAAGTGCTCACCCCTTCCAGATCAAGGCTAGACCAATTATTCAATTTGTTGTGTATCAACGGAACTTTCTCCATTTCGTGCCCCATTTTAAAGCAAAAGTCGCGGATGCATTCAGACATCAAGTGGTGCTTTTCATCATCACTTGACTGTTCTCAACTGACCAGTTTTGGTGATAACCGTTTTTCAGTCTTTGTAATCTTCAGTGGCTTTGATATGATTATACCGAACCCCACAGAGACTCAAAGACGCTTCATTAAACTCACTCACCCGAATGTCCGCAGTGCTTTGCTCCAGCTCGCAGGAAAGTTGAAACTCAGAGATTTTCATAATCTTGCCAACGTCAGTATTTTCTTACCGTTCGCAAAAGTCATAACGGAAATCGCTGATGTTGAAAACAAATCCGTGATTCCTCTCGATCAACCACTGCATCTCTCGGACGATCCAATTCTTCCAGCATTTCAACCTTGCATGTACTCCACGTACTTGTCAACGACAAACAGGAGGGCCACCTTCAACAAATCCAGCAACCATTTCCGGAGTTCTGATATTGATTACAACTTTGCGTATTGCTCTCCGCCCCACTTTGAAAACCCCAGCAACTTGATGATATTAGCAAAGCCCTTCAGCATAACATTGTGGGCGTGGCTCATTATAACGCTCCTCTCTGCAACAACAATTTTAGCTCTTCAGCAACGCTTCTCGGAGCACAGAAATGGAAACGCATTCAGCATCTTCCTCACTTTAACCACATCCCTCTTTGCAATTCCTACCAATGTGGACAATCCTTGGTTGAAGCGATCATTTCTGTATATTTCATGGCTATTTGTTTGCCAAATTTTAAGCAATATGTACACCGGAATCATCACCAGTCTTTTGATTAAACCGTTGGAGGAGGAGACATTTAAAGAACTGAAGGATGTTGTTACAAAACAATATTCTGCTATTTTCCCCAAAGACTTTCCCACACAACTGCTTGCCGTCCAGGATCAACTGCAGCTTCTCCGGGAAGATGAGAATCGTCCAGGAGGAAGCAAACATTTATCTGACATGGATCACATGCGAACCTTGGTGGGAGATCGTCCCGAAGAAAGGCATCTCTTCGAACCAGTGTTCACACAGACCTTAGCGTTCAAGTCCAAGACAACATTATTTGCTCCATGGCCATACGCAATACGTGGGATGAACAGAGCCCAAGCCTTAATCAATGAAAGGACCTCCGGAATTCCGGAAAAGCAAAATGCGGAAGGCAGAGCATGTCACATTGGCAGGAAACTGATATCAGCAGCGCCAGCGGTTATCTGCACATTTTATCCGCCTGGGGTTGACACTGTGTACAAAGCCTTTCACATGTTTGTTCAAAGTGGAATCTATTATCTGTACTTGGACGAGTTTATCGGCTTGAATTATGCGGATCGCGTGCAAGACCGGCTCCGAGTTAAGGGGCAGACCACTGTCGTCCCTGACAGACCATCTGCATTTCAACCAATGCAAGTGACACAAGCTGTCACCGTCCTGGTCCTCTGGTCGGCTTGCCTTGCACTGTCGGCTGTCATCTTATTATCGGAACATTTGTACAACATTTTGAAAAATAAATAAAGTGACAAAGATTATATGATAATGGTCGAGAGAGATTCGCAATTTTTGTTATTGAATAAAAAAAATGAGTATGAAATTCACGTAGATAAGGCTGAACTTGATTTTGGCGTACTATAAAAGGACACTCTCTGTAGGTGCTTTGGACACAGGACATACATTGTGTGACATTCGAAGGTGCAACATTTCAGTGTGAAGTTCATTGGTGGCAAATCGTGGCCAAATTTAGTTGACCCTCGTTTCAGAAAAATTAACCTTTGGTAGCAATAATGGCACATCTCAGGCTGTCGTTAGTGGTACTCTCCATCAACGCAATACTCGCGTTGGATACGAGTCCGGGAGAGGCATGGGAGCAGCGACTTATCTCCGCCCCTTACCTCGACATTGAAAAAGGTACGCGCTGCAAAAACGTGCAAATAGTATTTTAGGACTAATTCTTGGAGTTACCGGCTACTGGCGGCTACCGAATATTTACTCCAAATTAAATGAATAACGAATATATTTTACTTCTTTATGAACATAGATCTCAGATTGCTGTACTATGGCTCACAGTCGGATTACTTCATATCCACTTTTAAGGTAGCATTAACGCATTTTTCTAATATATGTAGTTTAATAGAACATTTCGTTAAAAGTGGTATACCTAGTATAAGTTATGAACACCTGCCTAATAGACGGATGTATCAACGGCTCATGAGGTGTGCCAAAACATTTCCACCATGTCTGGAAAGAAGTTTAAGCTGCTGGTTTTAGAAAATTTGGAAGAAGTTCATGAGCTACAGTTGCATTTGGACAATCTCAGTTAGTTTTTGTATTAATATTCTTTTGAATCTTTTTGAACCAAAATTTACTATTATGTATTTATGACTCGTTCACACGTTTTAGATATTACGGGAATTTGGTCGGCCGGAGAAAAGTCGTTTAATGACGAAGGAACTATTTCCCTCTTTTGGTCAACGCCTTCGGGGAAGACGACAATGCAAGTTAAAAATTTTCATGACAGTTCAATAATTCGGAAGCGGAGGGACGTCACGGAGTACTCTGACGAGGAACTCTCATTCGGGACAAGCACCTCCGACTCCCTCTCTCTGCTTTATCCCTGGCTTGCCATCGGTGTAGTTGGGGGTGAAGGTAGGTGCAGGAGTAGAAAATTTGAGCCACCTTGCGAGCCTGTTCAATGCAATGTGACATCACCACCGTGTCAGTAAGTAGTTTTACCAGTTATTTACATTTCTTAACCCGTTAAAGCAGATAGTTGTTTAAATATGTATCTCTAAACATTTTCATTTTTTTCCTTCACCAGCACTATAACCCCGCCCTGCAAAATTTGAAAATGACAACAACTGCGAAGTGACACGGCTTCCTTGTGCGGCGAAATGTATGTAAAAATGTTAATTTTATTTTGCAAAGATTTACACAAATAGTTGTGCGCGTCTTTGAGATTTTTTAAATACCTTTTATTAGGCGAAAACTGCACGGTAAATCCTCCGATATGTTACGCCCAACCTAAACCCTGTACGGTGAAGCAGGAAGAGTGTCAGGTAAGAAATTATGCAACAGACCTTTAGATTTTTTGGAGAAACTCATTATTGTCGTGTGTTAAATCGCCAATAATACTCGCTCGCCCGTTTAGATTGTCAGGCCGCCGTGTTCACTGGAAACGTTTCCTTGTGAGACAGTGCGACCGCCGTGTAAGCTAAATTTCCCACTCTTTATAAACTCATGCCACCCACGCCTCCTTCACTTTTATCTATCTTCTATCTGAATCATTAAATTGATTAGGCAAAGTAATCCAGCCAGTTTGTGAAGTAATCACCCCTGAACCGTGCACCACGCCACCGCCTTCCTGCATTCCAACCTTCGAGAAGGACAACTGCACGACCAAGACATTTCCATGCAGAACGAACAGGAGAAACGAGACAATTTGTCCACCTCCAAAAACCATTTGCAAACCAGCGTACAAATGCGAGCTTCCAGTGGTAAGAAGTAAAAGAGCAGTAGCTTCAAAAGAAACACAATTTAAACGCGATTAAACTTACGGTTCGTAAAACTGCTTAAAATTTGTACACCATTGTTGCAGTTAATTAATTCAGAATATTATGAAACTCGCAGATTTGTCAAAGTCCACCCATTATCTGTCCACCACCTCTGATTGACTGCCCCCCAGAGACCACAACTTGTCCTCCGCCCGTAATCAATTGCCCGAAACCCGTTATCTACTGCCCACAACCAGAAGTACGAACAATATCTACCATAAATGCGTAATTTTACCAAATTGATTATAAAATAATTATGTAATTATTAGGTTGATTGCCCGGAGCCGGAAATTGTGTGTACTCGACCAGTGGTTAATTGTTCCGCACCAGTAATTATCATTGCACTACATATTTTAAAATCCTTTTCACCTTCCACCATTTCAATATTTTACAATCAATACTGTATTATTTACTTACCTAGGTCATCACTTGCCCCGGCATAATTAGTAACTGCACCAGTAATTATCGTTGCACTACATATTTTAAAATCCTTTTCACCTTCCACCATTTCAATATTTTACAATCAATACTGTATTATTTACTTACCTAGGTCATCACTTGCCCCGGTATAATTAGTAACTGTAACGCACCCTCAGTTGAGTGTCCACCTCCAACGGTTTACTGTCCGGATCCAATTGTCGAGTGTACAAAGCCTGAGCCTTGCATCCCTCCAGAGATACCGACACCTCCTCCTTGCACTCCGTCAACTACCACCACCTCAACGACTCCAAAGCCGTGTCAGGGCTGCGGGTGTGTTCTCATGAGTCAACAACACGACTTCAAATGGGAGATCGACAGTTGTAGCAAAGACTTTCATTTTATTTGCGAATCCTAGTAAAAAATATAGATGTCCATGTTTTTATAACGAGCATAGCCTAACATAGATTTACACTCTTCTCTTTAATATGTAATGAATGATTAAGGGTAAAATAAAACAGGTTTATTAATGACACTTCACAAGCTCAAAAAATGTGACGCAGCGTCACTGACGCTAAAACAAAGGCTAAACGTCTTGTGTACCAGCTACGGCTGGTACAAGGGTGTATCGTAATGCCCCAGTAAATACATTTTCTGCGCGTATGGAGCAAGTTTGCATTGACGATTATTGTTTGTACACAAAACGGATTCAGTGTTTCATTCCTTCGAACAATCACATTTTGATTTCAGGCTTGTCACTTTGTCGGAAGCATACTTTTTAATTAATCGTTACAAG
>JAHZMW010001368.1:0-12740 GCA_027743745.1 Alloscopus bannaensis | reverse complement strand
CCCTGGAATCCTACGGTATGAAGCTGGCAAACGACTGTGATAAATCTCCGAAGGAGTTGGAAGTCCCACTTGAGGTAGATTTGCTTAAAAAATTTTCTAGAAGGTTTGCATACCTACATCGTGTGACACTTTTTTTTGTATCAGTATCGAGACCCAGTGTATGGAAGGAAGGACTCAAAGTATACAGAATATGTCGTCCCGGGAGCGTTAGTAATGTAAGACAATATTAATGCATGGGTTCTCTATATCGTAGCAAATTATAAGCTGAAATATATTTTATTTCAAACGCAGGATTATATTTTTGCTGCCGATGTCCTCTAGTGGTTTAACGGTTATTTCAGGTAAGTCTAAATAGTTTTTCTAGTTTTCTATCGAAAATTATACTTAAAGAGTACTATATGCAAGTGGATCCTAACACATTCTTATTATGTTTGCATGTTATTATGATATCTTCCGTATTTTGCAGACAAGCGTCAAGGAACCATGGATCGATCAATGGCTGCAGGTAGAAAAGAATGCAAAAAGATTTAGACACACGTCTAAATATTTTTTAGAATATGCAAAAGTAACCCCTTTGCCTATGGAATCCTATTTTATAGGAGTAACGACGTTTGAGATGATGTGCTCCATTTTTGTTACGGACGGCCTCATGATCATATTTCAAGCCTTGATAAGCACACTCATCATTATATTCGGTTTTGACTTTAAAGTGGAAGGATCTTACGTCCTTTACAGCGCACTTTGCATTTTGACAGGGCTCTGCGGCCAATCTTGGGGTAAGGAAAAAATCATATTATAGCAAGTAGTATACCGTTCCGTTGGCATCCCATGAACATTCCAATTCAGCGTTTATTTAGCGTCCACCTAATAAGGTTGCTTTAATCGAACTTACAGGATTTGTGTTGGCCTTAATTTGCCCCGACGAAGCCTCCGCACTCCTAACTGGATTTACAATCCACTTTCCCATGCTCGTGGCTGGAGGTATAATAATTAATACAGTTTTCAAGAAAAGTCATTTGCTTCCTTCATCCCTGCTGCGGCTACATTGCGTAGCACAGCACTTATATAACGCTAGAGTAATACCGTAAGTTATGGCAATACTCACCTGTCAAAACCATCTTCTGCATTTCAGGAATTATTTGGCCCCTGGAAGGCATCCCAAAGTACATCCGCTACATCAGTCACTGCCTGCCCGTAACAGCTTCCCTCCACTCCCTCCGTTCAATAGTGGCCCGGGGCTTTGGACTTACAAGCATTTTAGTATGGCCTGGTTTCGCCATACTCTGCGTGTGGATGACACTGGCTTGGATTGTAGTTGCGAAAAAGTATAAAACCATGACTAAGTAGTCCTAAAACAATTCATCTGAACCGTTTCATCATTTTCACAATATGTCAACCACAACAGTCTTTCAAGTGCAAATCAGTTTTTTATTGATGTTTGTTTGAATCTGTACAATGTCTGTATACAATTACATAAGTTGTAATTACTACAACATTTCACTCAGTATTAAAATGAAAACAATGAAATCTTTTGATATAAGCAGTTATCCATCGTTCCTCACAATTTGCTAATTGTGCCGTCAATAAATTTGTTCACAATTTCTAAAACAGCTTTCGGCTGTTCTGAAAGGCAGCCGTGGCCAGCATTTCTGAACAGAACGAGAGTAGCATTATTACCCGCAGACTTCACGTAACCTACCACCTTCTCATCAACTTTGTATATGCTTCTTGGCCCTGTTATCAGGTCACTTGTTCCTTCCCAAGTCAACGTCTTGAGAAGGTTTTGTATCCCGATATTACCGGTGGTTCCGTCCATGTTCCCAATATATATCAGAAGTCGATATCCATTCTGGAGTAAAGCCTCCAATTGTGTTTTGGATGATTTCATAAAATGGGGATGCATCCGGCTTTGTTGTTGGGGATTGACGTATGAAAAGTTGGTAGTTCCGACATGCAGAGCTCTCCGGGTTGAGTTTATTGTGACGAGGGCTGTTTTGTCAAAATCGGAGAGGTACTGTTCATTGTAGACGTTGGAGAGGGCGCCATAAAAACCGGTGACATTTGCGGTGTACACTTGAGTAAGTTGCATATTGGCCTGGAATAAAATGGGAGTTTAGTGGTTTATATCTTGACTATAGGTATATTCCAACATAGGGTGATAGTTTACTAAAGTCACACCTGAAAAGCATCCAAATAGTTTTCTTGTTCCAACAGAGTTTTAATCTCAGTCTCCTTTTCCTTGAAGTAAGTTCGACTTTCCTCATTTATGAGACCGACGTGGTACAAGTAGTCGCCGTAATCTGTTTGACTGTAAGGATCAACCCAAGGCGAATCGATGATGACACCAGTCAGGTTAATTCGAAGTTCTGGGCTCCCTTGGTTTTGCACATGAATATAGTATGCTGCATTAGTGGCATAGGTAGCTCCAAAGGATGGTCCTGCATTGTAAAACGGGTTAGTCTGGAGGTCAGGAAAGAGTTTGAAGAACTGGAGGAGAAATAGGTGAATGTCGCGCGCTGCCTCTTCTCCGGAGACAATGTAGCCGTCCTCACTCTCCGTAAAACTGTATCCTATAAATTGTATTCAAGAGAGTGTTCATTAATAAAAAATGAGGAAAATTCAGTAATATATTAAATCAGTGCTTCTTTACCAACGGTCACTGGATTGTCCATGTAAATCATGTGGTATTTCGAGTGCCATGAATGGGGATTGAGAGAAGTTGAATTGCCGCTACTGTGAAACGGTCCATTTTGAAGGAACACAGAAAAGAACCCGGATATTCCTGGGCCTCCATCATTCCAAAGCATCACTGGTGCTTCAGCTGGATTTTCCTGAAACGCAAACTCTCAAATTGCAAGCTGACCGTTATGCATACTTAATTTCTCAAAGTTGAAGGAATTTTTCGCACATACCTCGGCAGGGAAATACCAGAAAAATATATTAGACTTGTGTTCCTCATTGACAGTGATGAAACCACTATAGCTAGTAATTTCTGGGTGGAACTCTGTCACACGGGCGGCTTCTTGAGCCTGCGTAATGTCTCCAGCTTGAATTAGAGGGGTTAAGAAGAGGGGTTCTCCAGGATCATCATTTTGTGCGTTAACCGCGCAGGTAAGCACAAAAATTATGGCTACAACTGACTTCATTTTTGCCAATGACAAACAGAGTCAAAAGTTGTGTCAGGAAAGTAGAGGAGACGAACACGGATTTCCAGTCATGCCGAACGTACGCCGACAACGAGAAGAATGATTCAGGTTTGAGAAACATTTCACATGATATACATATCACCAAGTTCATTAATATGCTGCTCGGCAGGTTTATACCGAGTTCAGGGTTGTACTTATTATTAGTCATGGCACATGAAAAAAGTAATCATATTGCAGGTAATAATGACTTTCAATTTCTCCTAAGAGTTGAGTGGTTGATGGTCCCACGGTGTAATGTAAGAGGAGCGCAGATTTGCGTCACTGAGTTTCTCTGAGTGTGAGCCATTACCGCATATTTTAATGCTCCAGGCTCTCCAGTTTCCACAAGGTGATCTGAAGAATTCTCTTTGCTCTTTACTCTAATGTAGTGTGCTGAAGTGTGTGGAACGTTTATCTTAACGAAAAATTGTAATTTCTATACGTTTTCGGTGTTTTGTGTACTCAATCAAGAATTGAGCTTGTACCAACATGTTTTTTGCGATAATGTTTGTTGAATGAAATTGCTTTCTCATCTTTATCTACTATTTGTGCAAATCACTGCACACTCCATTGTCGGTCATGAAAGACACCTGCCATACAATCAACATAAACATGAGTCCCAAATCCAATTACCTAAATGTGAAATGTGTATACTTGTTCAGCAGCGTATTCAGGGAGAGTATTTATACATTTTACAATTGTCTTGTGCATGTAATTTTTTGCGGTTGTTTGCTAATTAAATGATGATGAATTAAAGTAGGTATCATGATTGCTCAATACTGTCTGTTAATTTCTTCTCCAGGGGGCTTCTGGAGATGAATTGAGATTAACATAATTGTTGTGCAATCTCACAGTTAAGAAACTAAATGTCAATCTGAGCGTCTCAAAACGCTGTGGTTGCGGCGACCTAAAATGTTGCCATTTATTTATAAGCTTTTCACGTGCATTGATGCGTGCACTTCGACGGTATGCTACATATTGATTTTTAAAGTGGTTAATGAAACAACTTCGTAGATGTAAGTGAAACATTATAGATGTAATTTCTACGACGGTATTTAGCAAACTTTTCCAGAAGCAATTTGATTACTATAGTTGTAACATAAATAAAAATGATAACGATGTATTTCCTGAGCTTGAATCTTTATTATTTAAACAAAAAATCTAACATATTGTCGACATAAGTCGTACGGCTTTCATGAAATACCTAGGTTTAAAATACACAACACAAGTTTGTGTAGACGAACTGACTCATTAACTAAACACTAATCTAATTTATTATGGAAGAAAAGTGACCTACACAAAAATGAAGGTCACTGAATTGTCCTAAGAATTTTCAAGCATGCGGGAAATTCCGTCAGTCCAATGCATACTGAATGAGGTGTGCAAACTTTTGTACATAATATTCTCTCCAACTTTGCATAATAATGTGGCATGTCGTAGCTATCTTATCTGAAAGCATGTTTTAATCTGTGTTCACATATTCTTGATCGGATAACGACTGATTAAACAATTAGAAGCCTGAGGAGAAGGACGTGTGCTCTCCAGCTTCAAAGTGTTCTTGAAGTCAATGTGCGTAGAAGAGGTATACAGCTATGAAAATACATAATTTTATCACATTGTTCTTACGATTAGTCCCGCAACTACATTATAATATTTTGTGATAAAATCTGTGCAATGTACATGTGAACAAGTTATGCTATCTTGTTACCTTAAGACACTCGTGAATCTTTACTTGGTTGCCTTCGTTGAATAAAGACATAATATTATGCGACCTTAGTTTGCATACTAATCAAATGTAACATTTTATAGAATTTTGAGACATGCGACGCTTTGTTTTTGTCAAATAGCTTGGATAGGAATTGTCGTTGGAATTGGAGTAGACATTTCACTGAAGAAAAATCCTCATTTTACATATCAAGCCAAATGGCACGAGGCTCTAAAACTATTTTTCAATCATCATGCGTGAAGACGGTTTCTTGGGAATACTTTAGTTTCCAAGCTCTTCTAGTTTTGGAAGCCCATCCACATGATAATAAGTATTAATGAAATTTGACACTGGCACGTAAACCATTTCTATAAAGTGCACATTTATTAGAGAACCTTGCTTCGAAAAGTTTCTCAAGAGTTGAGCACGCTTGCAGTATCAGCTCAGTATTGTTTCTCACAATGTAATTTTAAGAAAGCGATAATGAGAGATGCACAATATTGTGCTTGCCCACCGTTTCATTACTCTCAGCGTATAATAACTAATATATACCTACCACACATATAGCATACACTATATATTCACACACGAGACAATGTTGCTTCGTGTACGAACGTGGAGAAGTCATAATAATAATACTCGATGAGATCCTGCACACACCACGACAATACATCTATATTTAATTTAATAAACGTCAGAAATGCAAAAATCAAGGTTAAGCAAACTTAAGCCTGGTTTTCGATGCAATCACAAACATTGTAAGGTTTGTATGATTCTGCAATAAAAATCGATATCATAGTTACATATTACAAAGTCACGTGAACTACTGCTAAGCAATCAGTGGATTCGTGATTTGCTGATTTCTGTTTACAGCTTTCAGAGACAATTTGCATCGAATGTTTTATTGCCCAATATATCCATCACGCTCTCAAGGAATTTCTTGGACAAAGCTAATTGTACGCAAACATTGTGGATGTTATATTTATTCGAAAATTTGCATTCTAGCATTCATCGCTTTGAAACGTTATCATTATTACAGACACATCATATAAGCTTCACACACTGCATTCCACACCCAATACGGAGCCCACACAACAATATTTGTAGCAGGTTTGTAAAGGGCAAGCAAAAGATATTAAAAGTTTATGCATGTGATTTTGAAGAAGGCTTCCACAATAAACCTCTTGCCAATTTTTTCCCAAGAGGAGTTTCCTTACTTTACGTTTTCTTGTAACATACAAAATGCTTCAGAGTGCTCACTCCTGTGTGAGGTGAGACAAGCAGTTAAACGCCAATTTGACGCATTTCCTCATCATTCTCAACAGGAGAATACGATTTGCTATTTTTTTGTCGAGATTACAACTTTTTTATGTGTGTGGCCAGTTATTGAAACTTTTGAAATTGGGCAGGTCTCATCTCCTGTAGTTCATTAAAACACAAAGCATTCCCCAAAAAATTCTTTAATAACATGCACAAGTGCACTTTTTAAAGAATTTTTACGATTTTGAATAAGTCTGTAAAAAATTTCAAAATGCGAAGTGCGAACTGAGAAGGCGTGTTCCTCTTATTGCTTTCCACTTTTTATATCCTTTTTCATGCCGATTTGTTTTGGAATTTCGCTTTTGTCTTGGAATCAAATTAAGGTAATAAAGCCGTGTGTAAAATGGAGGAGTGCATGATCACGTCATTGTTTTATGATAATCTTTTTGTGTGGCTATATCCCTTGTGAGGATTGAAGACTTTGTCAGTTTGAAAAGGTATATGAACCATTTTTGAATGTCATCCATTTTTTCCTACTTAACAACTCACCCTCGTTTCTCCCTTAGCCAGAGTATTTTCTCACTCATCCCATGACACAATGCTCTGATGAGAACGTAAACATTGTGGACTCTCGAGCTTACATACTTATAAAAAACAATACACTGTGCGAAGGTCCATGCTGGGAAACTTTTGAAGGAAGATGCCCTTGCTGTTTTCCTACATATAAAAATGCGAAATCCTTGTTAGCAACTTAGTCATAATGATAGGTTTCGCACAAAGTGCTCCTCCCTGGTTTGTTGGAATGATGGGGTATCATGTATGAACGTTGGGGAGATATGGTGCACAGTAGTGCCTTGGTCTGAAGACGAGTCACTACATTTTTCTAAAGGCTGACCTGAGGCTCAAAGGTTTAGTATAGGTTTGCGTCTTGGACAAAGTGGAGGAGAGACAATTTGATCCGGTCTGTTTTAGTGAAAAGGAAAACCTGGATAAATTAGGACCATGATGAGGTTGGGTCACCCTGTGGTAAGCTTTGTAGTCGATAAAATTTCATACTATATTGGAACATACCAATTAGGGAATAGATTATTTAAATCGGGGATTTTTCGTTAAGAGTGAAAATGGTTATAATAAATAAGAAACTATAGGATGATTTGTGACAGATTTTTAATAAAATTATGGTGCTCTTTTGTAGTGGTGCCTTGTTCTGGCGTTAAGTGTTTTCGGCCAAGGGGCAAAGGTTCCGCGTCAAATCGTTTACCAAATCCGTCCCGCCCCTTTGTCCGCGTTCAGTAGTCAAGATGGCACATTTCTCCTGGAGGACGGGGTAACGGAATTTCAGTTCCCTACCTTCGGACTCAAAACTCCAGCCCCAGATCGACTCCAGAACCCTGTCTCCACAGCATCGGCAGCTACAACCACGGGAGAATATACAGAAAATGAATCTTCCTCCTCGTCCTCCTCTTCGCCTTCGGCTGAAGAGGCTTCAAGTGCGACAAAGGAAGAAATCACAGAAGTTCCCAAGTTTGGGGCAAGCCAAGTTCAGCCAGTGCAGCAACAATTCCAGCAGCCACAGCAATTCCAACAACAACAGCAATTTCAGCAGCAACAACAATTTCAGCAACAACTCTTGCAACTTCAGCCAGAACAAATCCAGCAAATTTTCCAGATTCACTCTCAGCCTTCTCAGGCGCAATTAAGACCTCTTCAAACTTACGATGTGGGACCTCGATACGAATTCAAGTCTGTCGAGAAGAGTATTAACGCTGATGATATCAAGGCAGCTCAATCTGAGGTTATAACGGAGGAAAGGTTACAGTCAGCGTATTCAGAGCGGAAGGAGAAGAGGAGGAAGAAGAAGGAGGAGCAGGTGCCGATGGATGCATCCTACGCTTTTGGATACGAAACGGATGAAGCTGCTCGACACGAAGTGGCTGATCCTGATGGAAATGTAATTAAAATATTATGACCTTGAGAATCATTAATGATAGGTATTTTATTATGTGTAACCATTGGAATTATAGGTAAAAGGCTGGTACACCTACGTCGACGATGAAGGCACAGTTCGCAAGATAATCTACACAGCCGGAGCTGGCAAAGGATTTGTCGTCCTTGGAAAAGAAAAGGTTCCAGGGACTGGAAGCCAGAGTCCATCGAGGCGGAAGCAAAAGCAGCAAAACAATCGAGTAAATACTGACTACGCGTACACACCAGACACTTCCACAATCTCTTCTGTGAAACGGCCAAGGCCTTCAGCGTCGCCAACAACGTTTACCGACCTCTACCAAACGAATAATTGGAACGACTTGGCCAAATCTGGAACATCCAATCCACCAGTGCCCGCGACCCTTTTGGCAGCAGCGGAACCACCTTCTAGGAAGAATAAGCCGGTGTTCATTGTGAAAATTCGGAGACCTGTGACCAAGGAGCAGTGTAAGTTTCCATTTCAGTGTATATTTGCCGGAATTTAATCATTTTCAAAGTGACACAGGTGAATGGTGAGAATCTTATGCATGTGCACTTGCACACAATTCTTATATCATTGATGAAATCTAATGATTGGTGCATGACCGATAATGATATGTGCATGACAAATACGTACTTCTGACATGAATGACTGCACTTGACCTGTATTTCCTATGAATCACTCTGCCTCACGTTTCCAAAAGTTCACCACGCATTTCTCACAACACAATTTGAGCTTCAATTATTTCATTTCTGCACGATTCGCAAATAACAATACCTTATACATGACACAACTTCCACAGCTATAATTCTTACACCTTAAACAAGCACATCGACAACAATCATGAACATCGAGGAACTGATTAGGTGTCACATTTTGCGTATTTTACACACATTTGCAAGCCTGAACATCGCATACAACAATATGCATAACTCACAATGTACATACACTCTCTGGAAATCAGGGCCACAAATCCAAGTACTCAAGTTGGAAATGGCAGATGATTCATCATCTCCTCCTCCTCTCCACTATTTAGTGCCCAAACAACTACTTTCCGATCCCGACCCACTCCCTGTCCCTGTGACGCCGTACAAATCAACAACTCGAACTCGACGGAAACCCATGACTTTGTCGGATGTTGTACCAAGCTTTTCGGAAACAAAGGATAAAGAAATACCCAACTCCTCCTGTCTACTACACAGATGACGAAGATGACTCGGTTGACACGAGTTTTCAAGGAGGCTCGTCTTCCTCCTCTTCCTCCGCCTCTGCGGAAGACGGTAGCTACCACCATGAGGAGAGTAGAGAGCAATTGCCACCCCTCGCCGTGAAAGGTGACCCCGACTCCAGCTACGTCTTTGGTTACGAGACAGACACAGCAAATAGGCTGGAGAAGGCCGATCCCTTTGGAAATGTGAGGGGCAGCTACAGCTTCATCGGTACGAATGATATAGTGCAACGTAGTCGCCCTCCGAAACGAGTCCGCTTTTTGAGGAAAGCAATAAAGAGTAAAAAATCTCTCAAATCTCTTGTAGATCCCGATGGGGTCAAGCGAACCGTTCATTACATTGCTGGTGGCAAGACAGGCTTCCAAGTGATTCACGCGAGCCCTTCCATTTCCCGTGGGGTGAGACTCGAAGCTCCCCCAGGCTACGTTGTTCGAAGGGGCCCATCCCTGAGAGCATCAGAATCTCGGTTCCCTATTCCAATCACGGTTCCCCAACCCTCCGCAGTTGTTTACCATATCCACCCCGACAGCGGCTGGAAGCCTTGGGAGTCTATCCCTCAACTTCGCAAGAAAAAGATTAAGATCCACCGAAAGAAGCTTCCGAAAACCGTGTTTGAAAATCCCCAAAGAGAAGGCATTGTCCTTCTCCAAACTCATGCAGATCCTATTCCAGCATCTCCAGTTCCAGCAACTGGAACCTATTTCAAGGAAAAGATCACCGCAGCCACCGGAGCCGTGACGGCTCGAGAAACGCAAATCCCGTTTGTCTCCATGAATCCACCAGTGTCCCGACGACGTCACGCTCCTCAACGGGGCTACACTGCGGAACACCACATTGTCCAGATTGACGACGATGAGGACAGCAAAGAGCATCATTTTGCGGAAACCATTCATCGTCACCAATCCAAAAGCCGATCATCCTCAACTCCTCCGATGCCTGTGGTTATGCAAACCTCATCCCAAGCTTCCATACCTTCTTCCCCCGTTCATGAGCGAGAGCCCCTTCTTTACAGCCCCACCTTCGAATCAATGAGGGACTCAGGGAGCAGTCGGATGCCTGTGCCCAATCCTATTCAACTCCAGCCAACCCAAGTCACAATCAAGAGCCGAGGAGCCCCCACGTCGACGGCAGGCCTAGAAACGTCTTCCTCAAACCATCACCCAGTGGCCTTTACGTCTGATGGGAAGCTCCAAGTGGATGTTCCCACAGTGGTCATTGAAGCAATTGAGGCCAAGCCATCATTAGCAAAGGATGAGAAGAAAAGTGCCGCGACTCCCCAACAACTTCCAGAACCTGCAGCGTACACACAGAGTGTAGCAAACAATCTTCAGGGACCTGCCCTCAAGCCTACAAGCCCAACTTATGACACCTCTGCAGTCCCAACCCTTGTCGCTCCTTCGAGTAGCGGCGTTGTTCAATATAATGTTAGCCAGTCCTCCTCATCAACCCAGGTGTCGTCGTCACAAGCTCCTCGAACTCGCAGGAGACATCACAGGTCAAAAACGGCAGCCACAGCAGCGCCAACTTCCCCTTCGACGAGTGGTGCCAGCAGTGGTAACACGCTCAAGGCAGGGAACACTGAGACGACAACAATGATGAGTAGTAGCAAGCGACTGATAAATAGACTGGCTTCAACGGACCATGACGCTGCGCAACAGTAACAAAGGCGTAATTATATATTCATTGTAAAAGATACATAGATAAGTATGTAAGTTTAACGTTAGAAAAGTATATCACGAATACGAATAGTAATGTGGCTGGTAGAAGCTCAAGTATCTCAAAATTACAAGGAAGAAGGCTATGGGATATTTTTTGTTTTCTCATGCGTACCATTTTTGTAAGTTAGTACAGACGAGCAGGCTAATTTTACACATCCTATTTATTTTTTACGCGATTTTAATTTACTGTAAAAATCCTATTGTGTTGTGTACCTCCTATACTCAAGTTGTCAAATACGTTTGAAAATCGTAATAATAAAAAGGAAAATTGCACTGCGACAATGAGCGACGTAATGGGGAGACCATTAAAATGCCGTGATAATTGATAACCATTTTAACGATGCCTTGAACAACGGAAAGAGTGTGAGGATATCCATTTGGGTTTAGACTGTGTTGTCACGCAGTTTGGACTTGGACAAATCACTAATAATTATCTTGTCATGGTTTAGCTAGCAAATCATTCTTACGTCATTTCAATCAGATTATGAACGAACTGTCTGTAAGTGGTTTGGACACTACGTTCTAAAATGTCATCGTTTAAGTGAAGACGAACAAAGGGCTTGATACCTACTTAACCTACAAATTACGAATGATTTTGCAGAGGCAAACTCTTTTGCATTTTTCGCTGAAAAACCTTGTTCTCAGCTAATTATTTTGATGACACATTAAACACACACGGAGAGACGGCTCGATTATTTTGTCAAAGAGTCGTGAACATTTATGCCGTCATCGTTTCAAAGGCTGATAAGCAAATGGAGTAATTGAACAAACTTGAAAAGTTTTGAAGTCAAGTTTTTGAAGTAATAATGAATGTGTTACGTTGTCAGGAATAGGTACCTATGAGCATTATCACTCATTATGTAAAGTAATACGCTTGAATGACTGTGTCTTGGATAATTACTCATTTACAGAACGTGAATTTAAAGGAGAATGTTATAACACAACCTTGCAGTAACTGAATTCACAAATATTGATAAGCTTGTGCATCCTCAAACACCAATGACATGCAGCTACATACATACATGGTACACACGCATGACCAAATTTGTTATCATGTCGTTCCGTATTCCCAATTCAAATACATTAAATTAATACGATCTTTCCCTTTCATCTGTGCTACAAAACTGGAACTCATTACATGGATTACCTTGTGTTCTGTGCATTTTGGGGGTTACCAGCAGTTCCAAATTGGAAAGCATAACAAACACATACATTTCCCACATAATGTGGAATACGTCAATAAGAATGGTTACATTTGTACGATAATGGTTTGACGAGACCTTTTGAGTACGATGATGTGGTGCGAATCCGCTTATCTGAGTGATGCTGGTCCAGTCATTCGCCAATTTTGACAGGTGTTGTTCTGATCACGATTTGATGACTAATGCCGCCTTCGTGGAGCACATGTATACATTACCTATGTACATTTCGATTTCAGTTGATGGCCCATGCCAAATATTTGCAGCGCAACAGATTGATAACAAAGATAACGATAAGGAATCATTGTGGGACATTTTCCTGATTTCCAGTGTCATTTCCAGTTTCATTTCGAGGAAAGACATTTGTTCATACAGAACCATCTTTATGACCAACCCTTTGTCCAACTTCGCAATAATTGGTAGTCACAGTGTGTACTCAGCTTTGGACTAACATTACATCAATTGGCTACAATTTTAA
>JAHZMW010001366.1:0-12618 GCA_027743745.1 Alloscopus bannaensis | reverse complement strand
TCCAGAACAAGGCGGACAATGCGTCCACATCGATGACATTAATGAGGAGGTGCTTGAGGGCTACCGAAATAGCAAAGATTGCTTGGCCTGCCACTGGTCCAAGATTCAGGATTGCCACACCCAATTCTTGTACCAAGCTCCGGATCTTCGCGTTCCAGACGTGAAGACTTTAAACTGTCCAAGAAAGACTTTGTTTGATCCAACAAAAGAGACTTGTTTACCTTGTGGCATTGCGAGGAACGAAGCTGGACAACTTTGTGACTGTTATTAACTAATCAAAAAATTAATATTTATGTTACCATTGTAAATTTTGATGGTCATTACATAAATTCTTATTTATCCGAAGTTAATTAAAAAATGTCCAAGCGCTATAATGTTTAAGCGTACATCACTTAGTGTATAATATTCCCGTTAAAAGTTGTAAAACAATTCTATATTTATCCATGTAAAGCAAACCGCAAAAGTTTATCTTATAATCCAATGATCTCTTATTTTTATCAAGGCTGACACCATTTCCAAACGAAATTCACAAATCTGCAAAGCATTCAGAAAATTGGTAAAGCTGAGGCTGAAATTGAAATTTTCTGTTTGCATAATATACCATCATAAAGTTTCCCTCTTTTCTGGTTTAGATTACCTATACATCACACTTGATTGGCAGGCTTGAAATTCCACATTGCAAAAAATGGTGCATAATATTGCTACACTTATCATGTGTATTGATAACACCTGAACTCAGGCTTGCTCTCATTTTTCCTGGAATGAAGCCATAATTTGTGTTGGATAAGCAATTTATGCCAAATTGTTTGGAATACACTTTTAAACCTTGTGACCTTACTTTACTCTGAAATCCCTGTTTATTGCACTTTACCATGTACCTACGTATGTATATTTTGTCAGAAATGTGTTTACGCTTGTCATGATTGATTGGAATTGAGGAAATGAGGGCAAAGGCCAAATCTAAATTTTCATCAGTCATAATAAACAATTTTTAAGAGATACATGATGTATACATTTTTTTCCTGGAAATGATCAAATTTGCAGAAAAAAATTGAACGATGCCGAGTTTTGTTATCAACCGAAGTAGATTATTACTTATCAATTACCTCGAATTTTAGACTTGCTCTCATTTTTGTCGAAATACTTCATTCCATTGAGTTTTACCATCAGATAAGGGAGACTCGACTAGTGGTTTGAAAGCTGAGAGTTGGAAAATACAATATGACACGCTAAAATCTACAAAGCATTTTTCCAAATTTTCCTATTTGTAACCGGAAACAACTTCCAAAATTTGAATAAAAATTCCATCATGCTAAGACACCGCTGATTGCTAAACAACCTTGAGATTTTCCAACCACCTAAGGTGTGTCCCTAGTGGGTGTAGGGAGCTTTCCGAAACTGAGACAGCTTGTAGAATGTATATTATTTCTCCATCATGCTTGTCGCCTCATGATTTAATTTAACGAAATAAACACGGGCGAGCGAAAAAATCTGCAGAAAAAAGCGAAAGCCAACATTTCAATAACAAAAATCATTTCATTCTCGAAGCACAATTTTTGTAATCACTTAAAATAAAATTAAGTCATATCAAAGCCATTACCTTGGTTTGAAATAAATCTCGTTATATCTTTGATTGACATTATTTTTCATTGATTATTTCGGCAAATCCGTTATCAAATGTGCCAAACATGAATTAGCAGATAAAACTTGGGATTCCTCCGTCTAGTCATTATGGAGCCATACTTTACAACTTATTCATTGTCGGCGTAAAGAAGCCGACTATTTAAAAGGATCTGCGCCTTTCAATTTGTGTCACTTCATTTTTGAAGCCACATTATTACTAACCAAACTCTCTGATTTAAAAAAAATGGGAAACGGTGGAACAAAGCTGATTGGGGTGAAAAACGAGTCGAACTACCGTATAGTAGTTCAGGCGGGCCACGAGACTCGAGAACTTTACAGCGGATGGAGCCACGGCTTCCATGTCCCGCATGAGCATAACGGCGTCAAAATTTGTGCGTACGACTCGAAAAACCGGATGGTTAAATTGGTCGCATTTTCCAGCTGGTGTCATGACTCGTGGGCCGTCTATTCGAGCTACATTCTTCACCACACTTGCGCCAGTTTCACGGCTCCAGGCTCCCGCCGTATTAACTGGAACGCGGACTTTGAAGCTTTATTCAATCAGCAAGACGAGCAAGAGCGGCGCGCCCAAGAAGAGGCTAGACGCAGGGCGCAAGAAGCGGCCCGCCAAAAGGAAGAACAAAGGCGCCAAGAAGAGGCCCGTCTTCGGGCGGAGCAGGCAGCAAAACAAGAGGCGGAACGGCAACGCCAAGAAGAGGCCCGAGTTCGGGCGGAACAAGCCGCAAAACAAGAGGCCGAACGGCAGCGCCAAGAAGAGGCTCGAGTTCGGGCGGAACAAGCCGCGAGACAAGAGGCGGAACGGCGACGCCAAGAAGAGGCGCGTGAAGAAGAAAGGCGACGCCAAGAGGAAGCGGCGGAGCAAAGTCGCCAGGAGCGGGCTTCCCAACTAATTTCAGATTTAGATAGAGACTCCGCCAACGCCGAAAATGCCGCTTGGGCCGCCGCCCAAAAGAAGCGGAATGAGGAACAGCAGCTCCTCGAGTTTTCGCAGTCCAACTCCAAGTTCATTTTGCCCCCTGGCGCTGACCAAGTTCCAATAACTTCCGCTGAAGATTATCATCAATCAGCCCCTCAAGATTTTCAGGTTGTTTACCTCCAAGCCAAGAGGGAGGCGATGGGGCATCTTTTTGAGCTCTTCAACGACCATCCCAAAGCCCTAGACGAATTCAGCAAAAAATTACAAGATGAATCTAACCTCTTCCAGTATTCAACAGAAGAAATGACCTCCACAGTTCAATCCATTTTGACGACCTTCACCTCCTCCCATTTTCAAGAAGAGGGTCTCGGCTTCCTTGAAATCTTCAATTTGTTCGCCCTCTCCCTAGAAGACGGCGAAAATCCAGAAAATAACCCGATTTACTTATACATGTCTTCCTACATAGCGGATATCTTTGGACTCGAGGCAACTCGCCCTCAGGGCCTCATGGGGATCCTCAATTGCTCCAGGATTTCGACTAAGGTATTCAACCAAATTTGCTTATATTTCACCCCCCATCCCTTAGATGTAGCTGTTGTCCTCCAAGGGATTCATTCTGGAAGCAAAGTCACTTCAAACTTTGTCGCCACAATTTTGGAAAAAATTGGAGAAAAGGATAAGGAGGAGGAGCGGTTGGAGTGTGCGAAGATTTTGATTGGAATGTTGTCCCATGAAAATTCCATGGAGGACTTTAACTCAGTCAAGACCCCTCTTTTGGAAACCATTGAAGCCCTTTTGAATCCAGAAAAGAATTCAGTATCCTTGGCCCAAATTGGACTTCACATCTTGGACTTAGCTGTGGCCAAACACTTGCTCCTAAATGAAGATGAAAATATTCCTGAATTTTTATTCCAAGAAGGTCTCTCCATGCCGACCAACATTTCCAGCTGGTTGGTCTCCCAATGGAGGAAAAATCCGGAGTCCGAAGACGCCCCAAGAATTGCCGAGATTTTGGGAAGAAATTTGCAAAAATTGGAAACACTGGAGCCTTTCTGGATCATCGACTTCATCACTTCCCCCGCCTCCATTGAAAGCATTGAGGACATCATGAATGCCGCCAAAGACCTGAATTTTTCCAGCGCCCTAATTTCCCAAGAAATTGCCTCAAATATTTCCAACTTTCTGACTATCTCCAACTTCCCCCGAAAAATTAATTGTACTTTTCCAACTCCTCCCGAAGTTACTCCAACACCCAAAAAATGCCATTGCTCTAGTGGACATCCTCCCAATCCTTGAAAACTTTGCACACTCCATGAATCCCGGTGAGACTCAACTTCAATGTTTCTCCTCCATTTACTCCATCATCACCTCCACCTCCTCCACCCTGGAAGACGACACCCTTCAAATCTTACTAGACTCAGCGCTCAATGTCGAAGACGAAGTCCAAGAATTTCAAAAATTATGTGGAAACATTTTGATCCATTACATCGCCACCCGAGGAGCCCCCGAATTTTTCCAGGACAATATGGAACTCCTCCGAAACACCGTTATGGATCCTGACTCCAATGTCTCTCTCCAAGCTTGGGCCCTCCTTGTTCAACTCCATGACTTCATCCCCCTTTCCGAAGACCATCAAAGTGAACTCGTCGCCAAATGCTTGACCTCCGAGCCTCCACTCCAAAACGCCCTCCTTCTCCCCCTCATCAACATAACCAAGGACTCCGACTCCCTCCGGGAGCAACTTGAAGACCTCATTTTCACCAGCGACATGATGACCCCTCCATTCCACATGCTGGAAGCCCTAATATCTCTCCTGAAGACCGGACCTGTGACCAGAGAACCTTCAGAATGGTTTCCAAAGTTGGAGTCACTTCCCTCCCCTCTCCACCTTTGCTCTGTGTGGGCCGCGTTCTCAGAACGCCCCGAAAATGAGGCCTGGATCCTTTCCAATTTGCCCCACATCTGCTTCCCCTTCTTAATCATGGAGGAGACCTCCGAAGTCGCTTTCTCCATGTTGCACTCCATCATCCTCAAATTGCATGAAGCCGCCGATGGATCCCTCGCCGAGTTTCTTACTCCAGAAAATATCGACTTCCTAGACGAATTTTGGGAGGCTTCTCCAAAACACCAGGAAATGGTCCAGTTGATGGTCGACGTTTGTCATATTGGAGTTGCCGAAATCGTCAATTCCCCAGATTCCAACACCATTGGCAACATCTGCTTGTTAGACCATTTGCTTGAGGTCCTCCACCAAGTTTTGGAAAGCTCAAATCTCCAAGCTGTCCAATTCCCTCCAGACTTCCTGGAGAAGATGATGAAGGCTTTAGGAATCTTGGCGGAGAGAGGGGCCAAGGTGATTTGTCTTCTTTTTGCAATTTGCTGACCCCAAAACAATTTACGAAGGTGCTCAAGAGGACCTCCTCAGCATTTTTGAAGAAAGAGGTCAAATGGGGCAAGAAGAGACTTCAGCAATGGTCCGAGTTGGTGACTCCCTGTTTCAAAAATATTTGGTTGCCGACCCTCCCAAAATCTTGGAAATATTTACCCCTCTCCTAACTTCTGAAGATGTAGCCACTCAAGAATCGGTTTGTCGGGTACTTTTCAAATCCTCCATTATTCAGCCTCTGGTAGCCGAGACAATCGACATTTTGAAGACATTGGAGCAACTCCCCTTTGCCAAGCTTGCTGTAGAGGCGTCCACCTCCCATGACCATCTTGAGACAATTTTCGACGCCTGGGGCAAGTTGGACATTGAAGACTTGACAACTTTCGCAGACATTGCGGACGACACAGTGAAACCAGAATTGGTGCTGCAACTCAAATGTGTTTTAGCCACCAACTTAATTTCTACCGGACACATTGAAGCCGGCCAAGAATTGTACCAAAGTCTCAAAGAAGATTATGCCCAAATCTCGTACATTCTTGAACATCAAGCGAAGACAATCTTGAGACACTCGGATGACCCCGAGAAGCACCTCGAAGTCCTCCAAGAAGCATCCGAAGTTGGATGCGAGTGGGCCCTCCAAACTTCACAAGAACTCCAAATAACCCAAATCTTAACCGACTCCGACACCACTTCTGAAGACAAACTCGCCAAAGTTACCGAAAATTTTGGCGACAGCCCTTACGCCCAAAAGTGTGCCCTCCTTTTCACCCTTTTGGAGAAAAATCTAGGGGATGAAGCCACAGCCCACTTTGAGCTCGCCTTGGGACGACTTCAAGACTCTTTGGAACGGATCCCCATTGTGACCACAGTTTGTGATTTGCTCTCTTCCGAAATCATCCCCTACAACCCCCAAGTCATCAATACCTGTTCAGTGTCCCAGTGGCGACAATCCTGGCTCAAGGAAGGCATCATAGAAAAATATTCCGAAGCCCTAAACCCCCAAGCTTTCCACACTTTATGGGACTCCATGCTGCTCTTCCATTCCGCCGTTTTTGAAGACATCACCCCTCTCACCGAAGTCATCCTTCAGTTTCTCAAGCATCCCAGTTTCAACCCCCTGAACTCCATTTTATACCTCATGTCAACCCCCGACCTTTCCCAGCTTTCTAACTTCCTCTCCTCCGAAGAAGACGACGTCGTCTTAAAACTTCAACAAATTTTTCTCCAGCATCACCTCAACATCCCCGAAATTTCTCCAGAAGCCTCCCTCCAATTTTGGGACGAACTTTGGTCCGGTCCTTTTGCCTCTCCCTTTAACCTCTCCTTCATCCCTCATTTTTTGGCGGCCTTCCCAAGCACTCCAGTCGAAAACTTCACTGACTTCTTAAACTCCGCCAGAATCATGAACCACCCCTTCGACGGGATCAAATCCCTCATCCTCAACTCCACCACGGCCACCCCCTTGACTTTGGGCGAAGTCGTGGAGAAAATGAAAGTCCAAACTTTGCACTCCTTAATCTCCCTCATCAGATCCCGCTGCAGTTCCAATCTGGAAGCCGAGTTTTCTCTAGACAACTCCATGTTCCTTTTGAGACAACTTCTTTCCGAAGGCTGGAGCTTCGAAGCGGTCAAAACTTTGGTGGAACTTGGAGTCACTCAAATTGAAGCCAAAGATGAACCCCTAGAAGCTGCTTTGATTGCCGCCCAATTTGCCCAGTCCGTCGACATCATTTACGCCTACTCCATTGAAGACTCTGACGTCCTTCAATTCCTCTCCGATGAAAATCCACAAAATCCCGAAATGTTCCAAAAGCTACTCCAACACCTCCATCATACCTCCCTCAAAAAATTCTACCCCTCCAAAGCCGACGCCAAGGAGGAGTCTCCTCCTTTTGGAGGAAGCAGCTTCCCTCAACTCTGACAAAGATATTGAAACAATTTCCTCCATTTTGACTTCCATCCCTCACGACTCCTTTGAAGCCTGGACCTCCGAAGAAATTCGTGCCTGGGCTCTCAACACCAGAAAGCAATCCACCGTCCTCCAGAATCTCCCGGAAACCTTGGCCGTCTTATCAAAAGGCGTCGAGCTTATCAAAGGCTACCGCCCAAGATCCGCCCAACTCCTCTCGGTTCTCAGTCTCCTCCTCACTGCCCCCGAAAAAGGACGCCTCGCCAAAATCAACACCGGCGAAGGCAAGTCTGTGACTGTCGTCACGCTTTCAATTATCAAGGCCCTTCAAGGCCTTCCCGTGGACGTCATTACGAGCTCCTCCCTCCTCGCAAGGAGGGATGCCGAGGAGTTCATCCCTTTGTATGAAATGTTCGGGGTGACCGTCTCGCATTGCGTAGACCCCTCAGCCCAAAAAGGGCAGAAACCTTGTTACGCCTCAGAAATAGTTTATGGGGACGCCTCCTCCTTCCAAGGGGACCTTTTGAGGGANAGGGATGCCGAGGAGTTCATCCCTTTGTATGAAATGTTCGGGGTGACCGTCTCGCATTGCGTAGACCCCTCAGCCCAAAAAGGGCAGAAACCTTGTTACGCCTCAGAAATAGTTTATGGGGACGCCTCCTCCTTCCAAGGGGACCTTTTGAGGGACGAATTCTCCTTCCTGGGAACCCGAGGCAGTAGACCTCTCGCCGTCACAATTGTGGACGAAGTCGACTCCATGCTTATCGACCAAGGGGGACACTCCACAAGGCTCGTTGACAAGATGCCCGCGATGGAGTATTTGGAACCTGTTTACATCGCGATTTGGACCAACCTCAACTCCCTCATCCCCCGAATTCTTGAGATGGAAGAGAGACAAAAATATTTCCTGGAGGAACCCCCAAAACAAGCTCAAGCCACAGACTTCATGCAAGTCATCGCCCACTGTGTTCCTCCTCAAAAGATGCCGAAGGACACTCAAGGCAACTCCCAAGCACTGCTCCATTCCCTCCAAATGTTTGCGGATAACGCGAAGGAGGCTGAGATGAAAAATGAAGAATTACTCCAAGTTGTCGTAGACTTACTCAAAAATGAAGAGTACCAAATCCCATTTCCGGAGGTTGCCAAATTGGTCACCCCCACAGGCGATGAAGATAGAGAAGCCCTGGTCACCGAAGAGGTCATCATGAAGTACATCTCAGAACGGTGGAACCTATCAAATTCCGCCGTCCTCCTTTCGGTACTCCAGAAGTTACTGAATGTGAAACTGGAAATCTTTGAAGCAGTCCCCGAGCAAGGAATCCGACTTTCCCCGAAATACCACCCGGAACTCCCTCCAAGGGAGGATTTTGAAGGAACCACTGAGAAAATCCGATTTCTGATAGCAAGCTCGAGATTTTTCGTGATGACTTTACTGACAGACGAAAATCACTTCTTGAAGCATAGAATCGCCTCAATAATCAACTCCAACTTTGGATTTGGCCCCCAGCCCAAAGACAGTCTGAAGGTCCAGCTTCCCTCCCATTTGGAGCTTCTCTTCCACACCAAAATCCAAAAATGGATTGAGTCCGCTATCACAGCTCTGGTGCACGTCCATGAAAACTTAGACTACCTCATCAAGGTCGATGAAGCTTCCGGCTACAAACGTGTTGTCCCTATTGACTTTGACTCCACCGGAATCCTCCAAGAGTCCACCGTGTGGTCCGATGGCCTCCACCAATTCCTCCATATCAAGCATAAGCTCGCCACGTCGCCGGAACATTTGGCGACGAATTTCTTAGCAAACTTGTCCTACTTCCGGAGGTACGGCTCCAACATTTTTGGGTTGACGGGGACCCTAGGGTCGCCAGAAGAGAGGGAGCTGCTTTGTGACATTTACGGACTGGACACCATCGACATTCCGACCTTTAAGCCGAAGCAACACTTCCATCTGAGGGATATTGTGACAGTGAACCGAGATTCTTGGAAAGCCGCCATTCTCAACTCGGTGATCGCCCATTTGGGTCAAGAAAGGGCGGTTTTGGTGATTTGTAAGTTTATCAAAGACGTCTCAGAGCTGGAGAAGTATATCCGGGAAGAATTAGCAGAAAATTGTGAAGTCGAGGTGGGAATTGATAGGTACACCAGGAGCGACAACGAGGAAGTTGGGGCGGTTTCCGGGAAGCTGCAACCGAGACAAGTGGTCCTCTATCAGTTTCCTCCCGGCGAATTTAAGAGTGGAGGAGCAAGCCGCGGGCAGGGCGGCGAGACAAGGGCAGCCTGGAACGAGTCAAGTTATAATCAATTTGGAAGATGCCAAAGTTGGGGGAGCGATTCAAAATGAGGATATGCTCAATCCGAAAATTTTGAAGGAGTCGAGGGATCAAGAGGAGGCTAAAAAGAATAGGAAAGTGAGAAGTGAAGTGGTGCCGGAGCTGGAATTTGACTCGAAGCACTTTCAACTGTATTGTGATATCAGGAGGTCCTTCAGAGCGGGGGAAAAAGTGAAGGATTATGATTATAAATATGCGGGCGCGGATGAGCGCTGGGGAATTCTGTTGGACACGACAAAGTTGTCGGCGGCGCCGAAAGAGCAGGCTGACAATAATTACATGAGCTTCTTCCGGCAAATTCAGGTAATACAAAAACATTTTATATTTGACATATCATGTTAAATCAGGGTTATAAATTTTCCATGTCTTTGGACGGTGGTTAAAACCGGTAAATTCCATTTTCAAAGAAAATGTTCAGTGGTGCTCATTAATTTTTACCAATTACCAGAATTTACCCTTTTTCACCATTTGCCAAAATTTACTATATTTACCATTTGACCATGTGCCTGTTACATATACCCAGGTATAATACCCTGCTTAAAATTAATGTTTTTTTTTTCAGGACGACAAACAAGAAGACCGCCTAATCCGAAATCCCATCTACCACATCCTAGAGGGAAACGACCTCAACACGGACAAGAACTATGATTCCGCCATCTCCAACTTTGACCGGGCCCTCTCTTTAGACTCCACCTTCTCCTACAACGCCCACTACTACAAAGCCTACTCCATCATCAACGACTTCGGTGACGACTACAAGGAACATGCTTGCGAATGCTTGCAATCCGCTTACACCACCATTTCCTCCTCCATGATCCCCCAACTTGTCGCCAGTCACAACCTCCTCCAAGCCGACAAGTCCCAAGAGATCTCCATGACCGGTGGAAAAATTTCTGTGGCCGACAAGTCTCAATCCGAACTCACCAAACAAATGGTGAACAAAATCAGTCTTCTTCAGGTCCAAATGAAGGCGATCGAGGAAGCCATGGGAGAAATCGGGAAGCACAAAGAAGTCCAAGCGAAGATGCTGAATCTCGAAGACTACTTCCGACAACAAAACATGGAGGTCCCAAAAGTGGAAGTCGAAGCCTCCAGAGAAGTCGGACTTTGCGGCTTCATCAAAGTAGAAAAACGTCCCCCTCCTTGGTACGCCGTCTTTGTGGTCATTTTAGTCGGCGTCATTCAAGCTGTCGCCGGAGCGGCTATTGCAATCTTAACCGGTGGCGCATTCGGCACTGGTCTAATTTCTGACGGAATTGGCGACGTTGTCAAGGGCATCAAAGCGGCCGTTGAGGGGGAGTATATTGACCTGAAGGAGCACTTCAAAGAGAAAGGAATAGCTATGGCGATTTCCTTAGCGGCTTCCGTCGCCGGGGCGGCGCTTTCTTCGGCGGTCACAGCGGTGCAGGCCTGCGTCATGGATAAGATCACCAAGTTCGCGTCCTCAGCTATTGGCAAGTTTGTGAGCAACACGGCTTCCAAAATTTCTACATTTTTGGCCAAAGCCGCCGACAAGATTAAGGGCTGGGCTACAGCGGCGATGGACAAGTTTAAAGATTTTGCGACAAAATCAGGCTTAACCAATTTGTGGGATAAAGCGACCAAAATGTTTTCCAACGCTTGGGACTCGGTGAAGTCCGGATGCCAGAAGGCGTGGGATAAGGTGTCCTCCTACTTCCCGAAACAGGGGCCGCTCAATCTTTCAGATGCGGCGAAGCAGAAGCTCCTCCTAGGATCCAAGCTGATTGGGGCGGAGGTCGCGAAACAGGGCCTGAACGAGGTGCTCTCTTTGGTGGTCGACAAAGCGATTCTGGATCCTTTGGAGGAGGCAATCCAGTCCAAAATTAAGGATGACGTGAGGGCCTCCATTGCCAAAGAGTTTAGGGAAGGACGAACCTCTGAAATTTTGTTTCGAGGGGCTAAATCCGCCTCAGCAGCGGATGAGCTGGACGGCATCTGTAAATCAGGGGGGATGCTCATTTTGAGTCAAATTAAGCAAGATTCTTCTTCCGAAGCGATGGAGTACACTTTCAAATTTTTGAAAGAGACGGCAGCCGAATGCAAACGGATTTTGAACAAAGGAAGCTACCAGAAGTGGAGTGGGGCCATTATCTCAGCGACAGTGACGACTATAACGACTTCTGTGGAATTTGGTACAACTTTAGCTCAAATTGTAAATTATGTTGAAGGATTCTATGGGAGGCTCGTTCCGGTCTTGGAGGAGAGCTGGAAGGATCTAGAAACCGCAGAGGTTCCATACGTGGAAACCGAAAAGGGCTCCAAGGACTACATGCTTATCATGGATAAGCTGATTGATAGGTGTGCAGAGGAAATCGCGACTTCAATGGCGGACCTCATCAAAACAGGAATAATCAAGCCGAACATCACGGACTTGGCTTTGGACAAATTGGTGGACGTCCTCAATCCCCTGAAGTCCGACAAGATTCTCCAGGAAATCCAGGATGTCTACACCCGAAAGCATTTCAACATGGACAAGGACGCCAAAGTGGACAAAGAGATGGCAGCCGACCCGAGACGAAATCAGGCGGCTTCCCTGTTCCACATTTTTGGCTACAAGCTTCCCAGTGACCCAATTCCAGAGATGCCGAATCCGACTGCGGAGCCCAGCAATTTGAAGCCGGTGACTGCCCCGGATACTAAGGAGTTGACGGAGTTGTCTGCCGCAACTGGGAGAAGAGTTGAGAAATTTACGAGAAGCAAAACTGATGGCGACATTGAGATCGAAGTGGCATTTGGAAAGTTGGACAGGGCGAATACACTTCCACCGATGAGGTTTTTGTATGAGGGTGGCCCCACTGGAGGTAAGTATTTGCCAATTGTGGCAACGGAAGAGGGGTCTCTGGCGGTGGTGAAGATGGACGGGGGGAGCATTGGGAGTTCGAGGACGGATTCATTAATTGCGTCAGCGGTGACGCAAGCATCGACCAAAAGTGGGGTGGAAGGGGTGATGAATTTTTGCCAAAAGAGGTCCATATCGTTTGGAGGAGGTGATGTCTTGTCTTTGGCGGAGTTTAAAGTGCATGAGCGGAGGGAGAGGGAGGAGTCTTTGTTGAAATTGGCGAGTTTTGCGGTATATTAATTTGGAGATTTATATACGCGGCATTACCAATAAGGTTTTGTTATTTGAAATTGTCTCGGTCTATTTTACTGGTTTTATTTATTTTCATTCATTACTTTTTGTGATAATTACTTAGAAAGAGATATTTAGAAAATTTAGGAGATATTTAGAAAATTTTATATAAATCCAATATTCACATTGCCATGAATTACAGCAATTTCAAAAAATAAACTTTTAAATGTTCAGTTCCAAAACTTTTGCATCACAAAAAAAGAAACATCACATTTCCTCAAAATTCTGTGACTAAAATCTGGGCATTTTTTCACTAAAAACTCTGAAACCCATCGGAATCCT
>JAHZMW010001365.1:0-22396 GCA_027743745.1 Alloscopus bannaensis | reverse complement strand
GTTGATCATTTTGTCTTGATCGATCAAAAATAAATCTCGCCCTTACAGCGCATGCAAACCATGTAACAGTTGACCTGAATGACCCTCTGTAGGAAATGATTGAGCAGACCAATTAACGTCCCAAAAATGCCTTGACATCTGACTCCATGAGGCGCCTGATTGTCCTACCTCGTCGACTGGAGGAAACTCGACTCTCCGCTCAAAAATCCATACGAAACAGGTAGATCAAGTGGGAAGTTACGCGATTTTCAATCCTTCATCTTGGGAGAGGAGTAGTGTGGTGGTGTTGTATTTTATGTGGTTTCACTCTCTGCCTCCTACAAAGCATAAAAATCTCGGATGTGTTTCTGGTGGTAATATGAATATCTATGTTGTGTCATTTTACTTACAGGATCATACTCACGGCGCCTATTGGTTTTACCCCGTTACCGAAATATAACTTTCAACCATTTAGGTCTAAAAAGCGATTCAGTGTCTTATTCCATTTTCATCATTTTTCTTAAAAAATCGTCATGCGTGCACAATAACATGGGTAGAACAAGTGTCGAGGATCAAGTTGACAATGAGAGGACATGTGTCCGTAGGAAAACTGAATTTTGCTACATGGAAGTGTATAGTATTGTAAGGAGACATGATCTCTTTTTATGGCTCACTCGTAAGCAGTCCTTTTGAAGGTGTGGGCAATCGTGGACAAGTTGTATAATATGGAAAAGCTTTTCTCACTTTACCACAGAGAGAGAGAGAGGTTTGCGTTTGTGATAAAAGTCTCACAAGCGTATCGATGATGATGGTCACATATCGCTGTCTCTCTGCGGTTGTGGTGAGACTTTTCTCAACTTTATGGACATCATCAACGCATTGTCATTTCTGTAGACTAAAAACCCACCAACATTCACATCACTCTTCATTAAGGCACCGATCCGAAAACCGGATTTAGTACACTCACCACCACAAGGTAACGCGGTCATCATGGCGTGACTTTTGATAGAGAGGCGTGTAAAAGCACACACCTTTTTATTTTTGGTACGCTTCGTTATTTCCCTTCCCATCTCTCCAGAATTTCGAATAAAAAACGCCTATCGTCACGTCATGTTCTGTGAAATTGGACAAAGGGCCTAATGACAATAAAAGAGGGCTTGTTTCTATTTTGAACATGAATTACAAAGAGGAATCTTGATTTTTTATTCTTGACTCGAGAGAGAGAGAGCTTAAGTGCATGCTCAAGTTGGAGAAAGAGATCCTTAACCTTATTACAAGGCAAGCAATCATGATCAGACAACCAATTTCATTAAGGCGCCATTATGTCAAACCACGGTATGTTTAAGAAGTGGATACACAAGTTGAAATATTTATTTTTAAAATAGCTCTTCGCCTCCCGATGAAGTCACCCTTGACAAAAACGCATTATTATAGGGACACGGACACTTGGAGAGCGTAAACAGAGAAGGCTTATTAGACAAAAGTGTATTTTTATTCATCTCATCTCTCTCGCTCTTTCACCTGTAGTACACTTGACTGCTTTCGAAATGACAATAAAAAGGAGTTTTTTAAGATGAAGAGGAAGAAAAACGTAAACAAAGACCGCCATCAAATCAATTCCATGTCAGACTTTTTTATTCCCTTTTCTTCTCCTGTTATTACACATCACCTTTACAGTTCCACCTTCATCGACCTTCTCGGTCTTCTCTGGAGTATAAAATGGCAGTGAAGCATCAAACAGGGTTTATTATAGTTACAAAATGTAACCCAAGCTGGAAATAAAAATGTCGACTAACTCATCATCATCACACTTTCTTTGTCCCCTCTCAATAGCACACCTCTTTATTGTGTGCGCAGATTAAACAGATTTTTTGTTGACTAAAATAAATATGTGCGTTGGATGCGACTGTTTTCTACAAAAATTATTTTATGAGAGGGTCAAGAAGTTTAGTCGACATTGATTATTCTAAGCCACAAAGAGAGGGAGAGAAAGAGTTTTTTAAACGATGTCTGCGTGTGGCTTTTTGATGGCGTTCTTTGTGACTTGGTAATACTTCGTATTCTTTGAATCTTGTCATCACCTTTGTCACCTTCCAAACACAATTGTTTCTATATGTGCATCCAAACAAAAAAGTGTTTACCCTGCCCTGCATACGTAATCAAGCAATCAGGCTTATTAGAAATTCTGTAAAAGTTTCTCTTCTTCGTCGACTCGCCCATAGGGTAGAAGATGAGGATTGTTTTAAAACCTTAGTCAAACTATTCATTAATCCGTCTTTCCATCTCTCTTCATTCATGTTGTTACTTTTCCTTGTGGGTCCGTTTTTCATCAAGTTGCATCGTGCATTTTGAGTGTTTTTGTATCTCTCTGAGAGCTGAAAAAACTAGCACCGTTTATCTTTCGTTGACGAACGGGAATAACAAGTGGGGACGACGAAGGGAGTTCATATATTCGTTTCTCGTGTTGATTGTATTTCTTTTATTCGATTTAAATGAGAGATTACTGCTTAATATAGTCCGACGCATTCACCGGAGCTGTAGAGGAAGATTAATAAACAATCAGCTTTTCCCCGAGATGTGTACATACATTTTATTCACGTTTTTTGTTGTCGTTGATAAAGTGTGAAAAACGTATTTCAAGAACTGTCTGCAATAAAATATGTCATCTACAGTTTTCAAGATAGGAACGAGAGGATGAGGAGGAGCGCCGAGTTGTTCTGGAAAGCAGATTTAGAGAGTGTCCAGAGAAGAATGATGATAACGTGATGATTTCGTATGCAGACATGAGTGACTTATGAGTGTGTGAGCATCACAATTCAAGGACGAAACTTGCCCACTAATGGAGTATATGGGGAGCACAAAAGCCACAAGAAATGTGTCAACGAGAGATAGATTTTTGGGGAGAATTGAGGCAAGATAGAAATCGTATAGATGCAAGAGTACCTTGCATTTTCTGTTTAGAAGGGAGTGAATTGTATGTCTTTATTCCTTTGGTGCACAGGAGAACAAATCAAAAAGATTAGCAACGAGAAATTGAAAACGAAAGCAGTCCGAAATATTGGTATTATTGATCTCCGAAGGTTTGACGATTGAAAATTAAACAAATTAGCGTAGACATTATCAGCCCGCAACTAATCCACCCAAGCTCTTGAGAGAACATTCAAAGTCCATCTTGATTCCCAGAAGATTTATGAGTACTGAGCTGAGAAAGGGATCATCGTCTGGAAACAGTTTAGCCATTATTTTCCACCACCTCCACCAACATCACGTTATCCATTTTAGCATCCTTCTCCGCAACAGGGAGTACAGTAATTAGGGCAAACAGTTTAATGTATGGTTTTCTCTGACAATCTGGCTCAAGTAACACGAGGAGTCTCTCGGAGTAATGTGAATGTAATGCAATAACACCAATCCAAAGGCGACACACCACCGCTTGCTCCGCATGGTTTATGGAGCTGTCCCTATGTATGTCTGCCTATCTTTGTCAAAAGGGAAAACTATCTGAACACATTACGTTCTTGTCATTTTGTGTCTCAGATATGTTTAACAACAAAGCAAAGCGTCTGCTGTTCTACATTATTTGCTATCTTCTACAAAAATCGAAACGTATGTACGCATAATTTACTCAAATGTTCCCTTTTTCAAGAGCAAAATGTTTCTTCGAAATTCAGAAAAGATGTCTTGTATTTACATGATTTTGTTACGATGTAGGTATTCCACACACAAACGACACATCATTTTTTACACACTCAACAAAAAAGGTTTAAAACAATGTTTGAAGAGTTGAAAGACAAAACCAAAGCATTTTATGAAATTACCCCGTGACATGTTTTACGCTCTACTAGTTTGTCACTTGGTTTTATACTCATTTTGAAAAGCAAATGCATTGTGTATATTATGAAAATGTTTAAAAGTCACATTAACAGTTGTACTCCGGGAGTCAACGAGAGTTTCAAAGAATTACATCAGTCACTCGATGTTCAGCTTTTGAAATGAGTGAAACCTTTTTGGGTGGTGGTGGCAGAGAGTTTACTTTTTGTGACAAAAAATGTTTCTTTTTAAGCGATACGCCATATTAAACTTGGTAACACTTTACGTTTCAAGTCAAGGGAAAAGAAGATTCACACTTTTGAGTTGTTCCAGCTGCGAGGAAACTGAGTCGACGTCACCCGGGACTTTAGGTTTCCGGTGTCCGTTCTGGCGCCTGCGAGTGATTTATTAATGGGGACACTATGTGTGGATTGTGGACGAGAGGATTTTTCCTTGCGTTATATAACTCCACAAACGTTTAAAGAGCAGGAAAAGTTAGCTTTAGAAAGAATATGTATGCATAATTATAGCTCATTCATTTTGTCAAACTTTCCCCTCCTCTGTCATTTGGCTTCCCTCAAGAGTGTTAATTCTTATATTGTATGACAGAAAGTGGCCAGTAAAGTCAGTAATCTTTGGTGTCATCTCCGCAAAGTCCTGGTATTGACTCCATATAAAAACGTAAGTCGAATCATATGCTCCTTCCGTCCACCATGTGTTATTACCGTCATATCATCACACCCTTATCAAAACGGTGACATAAAGAAAAGTTTGCCTTGTGGACACCAACTTTCTCCCTTCTAATATCTTTAATCATCCCCACACCACATTACGGGGGAAAAGACCAAACTTTTTCTTTTCGCCCCTTCCTTCCGTCCACAACGTTGCGAGATGTGTTTCACTTCATGAGAATATTATTTCCCTTCACTCGGGAAAGTGATTTTTCTATATGCCACTTATCATCATCTCAAGACGACTTATTGCCGTGTCAGATGAAATGTTGGTGTAACTGATTCACGCTCCCGTACGTTCCTCCTTTTCTGTACATGTACACCTCGAAACACGTCTCGCCATCGTTCCTCTCAGGTTTTCGGACCGTTCTTCCCATAAATTGCTACCACCGTATTTTTTTCGCCTCGGCACATGTCCAGACACTCTGGTTTTTGGAAAAGATTTTCTGATACGATATGACAAGGGTAAAGCAGACGAAAAATAAGGAATCTTGCTCGAAATTTTATTGCAACCTTTCTTCCTCACTTTTTTCATTTTCCCCAGGAAAACAATTTGATGTATCAGCAAAAAGGACGGAGACTTTAGGTATATTTTCTCATCAGCTCAAATAGATCGTTTATGAGACGAGGGCATGCTGACTCCATAAGTTTGTCGTCATTCACACAGCCAATGTGGCTGACTTCCATTGCCGTTGTTGAGCTGTGTCTAGTCGTCTCGAGTCTCCAAAAACTGTACCTTCTCATATCTCTCCCTCTCTTTACCTATACTTTGACATTGTTTTCCCAAAACTTTTTGTTGTGATTTAACTCCCAATATTATCATCTTATCTCTCATGCATACAAAAAACTCATATTTTCTCCTGTTTCCATAAAATAGCTGGAACACACTCCGTATATCTTTTCCCCAAAAATGGACACTTTTTTCAACAAAAATCAATGCTTATCATCATAATATTTCTGTATACTCGCTTGTGAAGTATGTATCACTTTCCACACGCAATTTTCTTTCATTTTGTGTGCCCAGGGTATGCACAGTTAGTGAAACAAAAAGGAGAGAGAAAAAGTGATACACTGTCACAAGAAATGGTACACATGTAGACGTAATCTCTTTACAGTCACTCGACTCCATATAGATCTCTCTTTTCCTCAATGTGAAGCCACACTTTTCCCTACATTTGCTCTTGTATGTCAACAACTGTGAGGAAACCACTTCCAACTGTGAGGCTTACATTACATTCGGATGTACTACATAAATATCTGTAATACGTTATACAGTTTTTTACAACACTTCCACACACACACTCAGAGTCACACAAAACCATCATCCTGTACACAATGTGTGCATTTGCGCCTACATTTCCACCTATCATCGTATTGCCACTTGTGAGGAAAATGTAAATATATTATGAACAACGTACACACACAATGCTCATAGTGCAAGAAAAAATAGCGTCTGATAAAAGAAAAGTGTGCACACAAGGCAAACATTTTTTTGATGGCTTTTCCTTGCTTTTTGCTCCGGACTACATCATGTCCTTTTGAACGCGAAAAGGAACAGGATATTTTATGTATAGAATGTAGACGGAAAGCTATTTTGTAGTTTCTGAAAAAGGAGGAAAAAATACCGTCTTGTGTATAGTTTCAAGGAGAAGAATATTTCATGAAAAGTTTGCTGTTTTGAAAAAAATGTAATGTTGTTTAGATGTATTATGCATGTGTGCACACATACAGTTCTTTCTATTTATATTATTTGGAGCGGTAGTAAAAAAACTTACTTTTTTCACTATTTAATATTTATAGAATATACATATATTTTGACGCAGACATTACAGTCATGTTACGATCCGGTAGTACAAGTAAAAGTGCTTTGTAGTACTTGTGTATTTTTATATTTAGCAAGAAAATACTTCAGCTCTTGTTCTTCCTTTCTCACTTTTTCTTCGTTTCTCTCTCTCTCTCTCTTTCTTTTCTGTGTCCCATATATTTGATAGTGGAGTGTAGATCCTATTTATTTTCCTTGTAAAACACTTGAAAACGTTTGTCTCACGCGATTTATGCTTCCCATGAATGACATATATCATTTTCAGTTTTTTGTAGGACCCTTAGCCATCATTTTCACATGTTTCGCTCGTCTTCTCCTTTTCTCCCGAAAGGGAGTGTTGATACATTTACTCGAGTGGTGTTTCTCCAGAAAACAAGTGAGTCTCAAAAGTATTCCTAAAGTAAATACGCCATAAATAGCGCACCCTCAAAGTGGATGTGTAACCATATAGTTTTAAAAAGTGATAATCATAATATTTTCTCTACTTTTACCCCGAAATTCAAAAGGTTACAGTAGTGTTTACCATTATTACATCATACAGCTCGAGTATGTCTTTGATGGGAAACACATTCATCATGAAAAAAGAGAAAAAAAAACTTTAAACTGATGATGATCATCATCATAATCGTGATGATGAAGATGATGGTTGGTGGTGGTGATGATGCACGGAGCATGCATTGGTTTTTCCTTGGATTGCATTTCATTGCGTGCGTCTTCTCCACTTCTCTCCTCCTCTTTTGAAGGATAGGATGATTTGATCATCAAAGGAAAAATGTGTGCTTTGGGAGACGAGAAATAAGAGAGGGAAAAAAACTACAAGCTTCAAGATGCTGATGATTGAAGGTATCGATAATTTGATATCATCATTATGGTGAAACAGCGGTTTCGCCTGCATAACATCACATTTTGATTGCATGCAGTCACCATCATCATGAAAACTTAACCCATAATCTTCATGTATATTGGGTTCATCAGGCAAACATGTGTTTCGCTCCTCTCTCTCTCGTCCTGCTATCTTTATCCCAAGCAAAAATGGTGAAGGAGAGAGTCGTATTTATTTCAGAAAAAATACGCTGCATGTGTGCATGCTGTGTAAATGCTCATTTAAAAACGATATCATAGCGTGTGTGTTTGTGAATAGAATGGCATGCCTGACACAGAATTCTTTTGAGAGAAAAGTTCGATTACCTAATTCTTACCTTTTGATATTTTGACCTTTTTTCTATTCTCAATTATTGCTAAATGTTTAATACAATGTTTGGTCTGTAAAATACATAGGAAAACACTATCCAGTAGTGGCCTTCAAAAGATAAATGGTTCAAGCTGCAATAATTTTTGGAAGTATTATATCATGCATTATAGAATACCTAGAAATTGTTTTACGAGAGATGAAGGAAAGAGGGTTTCTCTGGACGGACTGGATTGTTAAATATATATTTTTGGGTTGGGTGCATGCATGCATAATTTTTTAACAAACAACACATATCCTCAATTTCATCACGAAATATTGACTCGCATGATGCATGTGCCCATTTTCTTGTTATTAATACGTCCATCTCAATTTCGTCCAAAATCATCAGCCGTCAAAGGCACATCTTCTTACCCAAAGGCACTATTAATACTACACACACAGACTGTCCCGAAAATGATGCACGTATTATATCCTTCATAATATCTTTTTTACCAGCAGCACTGCTGCTCACCAATTTAAATATCTTTCCTCATCGCGTATCATTTTCCACTAATAAACACCTGACTTTTCCTGGGATTGACTGCATTCGTCATTATCTTCCGCGATGCAGTTGTACGGCATGCCGTATTTACGTTATTATCACTTTCGATCAGATCGTACATGTGTATACCAACATCACGTCTTACATGTCACATCAGAATGTGGTAAAATTGTAATGTACATAATACAATACACCTATTCAAAACTACTTTTATTACAATGCTCGAATGATTTTTTATTTTTAAAAAATATAACAAAAGATTATCCCTTTAAAAAATTCCTTTCTAATAATTTCATAAAACTTTTGACTTTTCACTGTATGTTCTCTCCGGCTACTATATAGAATACAAAAAAAAAACGTGAAACGTGCATGCGTGTAAATCCTTCAACTTACATATTTCCGAGATTTGCCCAGATGTGTGTTTATTATTCCCTAATCTAATATTCCGTCATTATCAACATGAAAACACAAGTGTTGCATTGCCCTCACTTTTTTTCTACTCTGTCCATCAAACAATGCGAAGTGAAGGGGATCACAAAACGTATCTGTAGAGAGGCATCAGGGAAACAAGTGGTAAAGTGGCGTGTACACATGATACTTCTCTCACTCACTCCCAGTCCTGTCTTTTGCAACATTTCAAAGGGATGAGTGTCAGGGAGCGAGAGACTTAAAAGTTTTCAATAATAAAATAATAACATAATGACCCAGTCGTGGAGCTAACTTGTATTACGCATAAATAGAGGCGGATCGCGGTGATGGTTGTGCATGATATACACACGACGCGGTAAGAAACAAGCTAGTTCCGTGATGTTCAACATGGTTATATGAAAATAAGCCTCGACATCAATTCAACACGATTGTTTCTCTCTCTCAACTCTTGTGCAATATTACCTTCAATGCTTGACTATGAGTGCATTGTTTGACTCTAATAATAATGGATTATATAGGCAGACATCAAAATCCCATCTTCATCATCGGAACTCACAATCATATGTATGAATGAGCATAAAGTGAGCATTCTCCCCTCCAAGTATTCATACATTTTTGTGTTGAGCTTTTCGAGATTTTTAGGAGCACCCACGAAAATTGTTTTCATACATTGTGTAATGCATATTATATTCCATTCATTCACATCCTCTCATTCACTCGGAGTCATTCATTCACTTTTCAGATATTATCCACACAATATATTTATCCATAGAGGCTCATGTCAAATGAAAAGATATGGATCAGGGAGAGAGAGAGATGAAGATAAAAAAGAACAGTGGAATACCACGGGCTCAAGTGATATGTATGGAACTCTATTCATTTTCAATTTAATCACATTTTCCAACCTTTTACACCACTACTACCACCAAAGTGAAAACGTGCCCAAACGACAAATTCCCTATTTTTTCTCTCTTTCTCTTTCGTTTCCTCGACATATTTCTCCATTTCATTATAGCACACACTCGCATACTTTCATTTCTCTCTGAAAATGAACATGCTGCTGGCGTGAGTGAATGGTGTGAGAGCATCAAGATGAGCGTAATACATAATACATACGCCTTCGATTTTGACTCGAGGCTTTAATTCCCATTGTGGAAAGGTTCCGAGAGAATCGGGAGGTTTCAAATGTTTGACATCCCATGACGAAAATGAGTGCTGGGTGCATGAAAAAAAAAGTCTTCCATTAGTTTGACACTTCGACATTCTCGCCGTTCCCTCTTTCCATTTTCGTTGATATATCCTAGAGGCATATGGACATGGAGTAAAATCTGTTTGGAAAATGGAAATTGAGCGGAGAGAATGAGAGAGTGAAATAAAATTTTCAGCGTGTGAAATATGACAAGTAAGAGATGGATACAAGCCATTTGTGCTCTCGGAAAAAGATGTGGAGCAAAAGTGGAATATTGCAATGTGTGACATGATGACATGACATCATATTCCTTCACTTCACACTCTGCTGTAGTTACTGAGCTTTGCTGCCTTCATTTTACATTTTAAAGCCTTTCTCTACACGGATTACAAGCACATATCAGCAGATAGGGATATGTGTTAACACGCTGACAATTAGTCACAAATATAGAGACTTTGGGCAAAGTACTGAAGCCAAAGGATCTGATGATGTTAGGGGATCACTTTTTAGAAAAAAAATTGTGAATATTAAATTCGATTTGGGAGTGACGCGAGAGAGAGAGAGGGAAGTTGGATTAAACGTGTTTCTGACATCAGATGGCTTTTCAAAATACACTTTACACTTTTCATTATATACCCACACGATATATATTATTATTGTATAAGACCTAATTGAAAAATCCTCCCTGTTGCACTAAATCCTCGATCGCACAAAATGTGCACATCTTGTAGCAGCATTAGCTACAGCTCAACCTAATGAAAGGCAAGAGCGAATAAAAATAAAATAGTATCATGTCGTGTATTTTGCTAAAAGCTGACTTTGCATATGTTCACTTCATGTCGATCACGCTGAGTAGTAATGACATGTAACATGGGATGAAGAGAAAGTGGTACAGTTGTCTTTTACTTCATCACCCTTAAAAGTCTTGCTCGATGTATAGCCAAAGCGAGTATATTCAGCCATCATCAGACTTTTTAATAGATACGGGTAGTTCTCTCTGTATCTGATTTGATACAGCTTGTGTAAAGGATTAAACAAGACAATTTTTTGTTACACATTTTAATAACATACGGATCCATATGTCGTGTAATAAAAAATCCCTGTATTAGATTAATGGTCACGTGAGGTCAAAATCGTGGGCACTAAAGTAAAAAAGAGAGCAATTTCGAAGTGCTATAGAGAGCTAGAGAGAGAGAGAGAAGTGAACTGTGAGTGGGTGTCAAAAAGGGCAAGTCATACTGAGAATTGCACACTTTCCTCCTCGCCTTCATAAGGAAGTAAAAAAATAATCAGAGAGAGGTTTTTGGTTTGGTGGAGTCCATCGCGGTACAAGGCTCCGCAATAATTTTCGACTGTGAGCGAGCTTTGGGTGACATTGTGCGTGAACAATGGTTGTGATCATGAGAAGTACGTTGAAAGCTTTTCTCCCTAACAAATTGACAAGGTGGATTAACAAGCCTCTTTAAATACCAATAACAATAACAGTTCTCTAATGTAATAATTTTAACAATGACGAAACTGGAGCGAACTGCCTTCTCCCCTGTGAGTTTCACCCGTTTGATCGTCGCGCGGGGATGGCTGAACTGATCCTTATTTTATTTTCGAAGACGAGAGAGAAAAAACTACTTAAGACGATGACTTGCTTATTGCCACAATCACCACATCACCATCGCTCAGAGAGGAGACGACGATGATGATCATCATGTTTTCCTGGCAGCCTGCAACCGCCTCTCGACCAGGCGACGAATTCATGGGAAGCGACGGAAAAATCGAAATGCCCTCATCTCGAGAATGGGTCTCTGTTTTTGGTGATGATGATGATATGCATCGCACAAAGTTAACAAACAGAAAAAACAACAACTTTTAACATTACTTTTAGACGAGAGAGATGTGCGAGTGTGTGAAAGAGCATGAAAATTTAACAAGGCATTGTCGAGGACGGTTCAAAGTTGGTGAAACAAGCCACAAAAGATGGGATAATTTAAGGAATCATTGTACAGCAATTTGTGTCTCAGCAGGGAAAAGTAAATAAGACGGGAATGACTTTGGGAAAACATTTTCTCTCTCCGCTCCGGTTGTGTTTATATGCCTAATCAATAATCAATTCTCCTCCTTAATCAACATCAACCACCACCACTCCGACCACATTTCGCAGGGGCTTTTAAAAGACGCTGTAATTCTTTATAGGAAACGTAACGAGCATATCGAACTCACTTATCGTTCAAGTTCTATATTACACTGTTTTAAACGCATGTCTTAAATGATGCGTTGAGATAAAAATAATAAAATGAAAATTACTTTCCAAATTTATTTTTTCCTCCTTCCCACTCTTCGTATCCCATAATATATTTTATGCTTGATTGCCTTTACTTACCTATTTATCACGAGCTTCGTTTACCATTAGAGTACACGACCAGATGTGTATCTAATGGGCTGAGAGGATACAGAAATAGGTGGCAATTGAAAAAAAGAAGGAACGATAACTTGAAATGAAAGTTTCATTTCAACATTTCCACTGTAACTGCGAAAAATTATATAAGCTCTCGCATGCACATATTTATGTATGTATTCTGATTATCATAATGTAAAGGGCAGAAGCGAGAAAAAGAGAAATGAGAACGAGTTAAATGATGATCATGCATGATCACACACAAGTTCGTGGTGTTGTCTTGAAACAGCGTTTCGTAAGGGTCTCCCATTTGTATAAATGTATTTTTGTGTTCAAAAGAATGTGCACAATGACCAACCAAGAATGAGTGTGTGCAGTTAGAGTGCAATTTGAGGCAAATTAAAATGCATTTTCAGCTGATTATTTCGAGGAAAATGCTTGTTCGCATTGGGTTCGCGTATCAGGCCTCATCACTGAAGTTGTTGGTTATATCACAGTTTTATCTTTGAAAAACAAGTATATGTATGTAGGTATATGTGTAACTAATCTAGAAAAAAGTGCCTTCGCAGGATACAATTTAAACCACTCACAATCCCATCATCATCACGATGATGTTATTGGCAATAGAATACCGCGCGGCAATCACATATCAGCCGCTCCGAGAGAGAGAGATTGTAGTAGTCGAGAGTGTACAGAACCCAAGCTTTTTTGTAACAACTGCAGAAAAAAGAAATGGTGTAAACTTGAAGATATATGGATGGCAAACTAAGAGAGGAGACCACCGTTACAGCACCATCATCATGCAAATCAGCCAACACATTACATTATTAGGGCCATCTCATTTATTTTTATTACGCCTCGTCCCATTATTATATTGTGATTCTAATGTTGGACTTTCATTATTATATGTACTACACTTGACTGTAGACATGCACGGTATACGTATTAAAATGTGAGTGAGTCTCCATTGTCACTTTGTGTAACTTTTCTTTGCTTCCTTGCATTTATATGACCAGTAAATTAACCAGAAAAACTTCAGAGGGACAATGTGTACGCAATATTTGTTGTGCTAAGTCAGTTGGACTATTCCGTACTCATTTCCCCCTTCTTAACGTTTTTCTTGAAATGTGCGCACACAGGGAGCCCTTTTGACGGCTAGACACTAGCATTTGTAAAGAGAGAGAAACACCTACTTCTTTTTCTGTGAAATGAAAGTGCCACTGTGTTTCCATTGAATTTTCATAAAGACGTTTCCACTTAAATTTCACGCTTTTCACATACTTGGCTTTCCAGCGATTTCCTCTTAATTCGTATTCCCCCGAACAAAAATATTTTGAAAAGTAACGATCCACAAAGTGACAATGACAAAACCTTTCCTGGGCTTTTCCAGTTTCAATTTCCAGCTGCACACAAAACACTCCTTTGCTTTATACTACCCGTGAGTGTGGAGACAAATTAGTTGCATTTACTGAGGGGAGATAAATGAGGAGCATTAGTGTCCCCTCAATAAGGGACCACCGTGAGGCTGCTGGTTACCATTTGAGCTGTGTAGCACCATAAATTGGATTACATAGTTTGTTAATGTATCCTGTGTGTAGACAGAAGATACTTTTGTTTCATTTTCCTCAGTCTCTATCTCTCCACACAGTTTCCTCTCTGTGTGGTAAGCACAAAATTCGAAATTGTACTCACAATACGTAATACACATCCAGCGAGTGTGTATAATTTGATACAAGGAATTATTTGGCAAACGTAAAAATAGGAATGCTAATCGCGACTAATGGACCATTACTTCAAACTGATTCACCATAAAATCCAAACCACCAACAATGCATAATACTGAAGCTTTCCTATTTAAACTTAGAGTGAAATCACTATTTTTATACGCTTTGCTTTTGCATCCGGGAGAAAAAATGTGTTATGTATCGAGTAATATGTTGACTGTTTTGTATTACAGCGAGTGTGTGTGAGCAAGAGTAAAAATATGCAATGAGAAGCAGAATAATTTTGTGGATACTCGGCGAAAAGGATTTTAATTAATTGTATACTGTACAGAAGCGACAAGCATTCCTTTCAGTTTGCCTCTCATTCGAAGGGAGAGAAAGAGAAGTTCAAACCAGCCATTTGCTACTGTCGTCTTAATGAATTTCACAATTTTCTTTCTTCACCCCTTCTTTTTCCACTGCTGGAAAATCCGTTTTAGCGTTCAAAGTATGTCCGCATAGTGTGTTTCATCATCATGAATGTTATGCATTTAGACAGTCTATTTCCCAGCGGACCATTATACCAACTTGCTAATGAGGATTTGTCTCTTTTAACTTTGTTCTACGCTGTTTTTGGCAAAAGAAAACTTTTATCCTCTAGATATTCTTTTTCATTTCTATTTCCAAACCAGAGAGTTGAAAAAACTTTTGTCATTTGCTCCCTCGCTTCTTTACTCGTATGTGGATCTCCACAGCAGTCTGTGTACGTACAGATATTCTCTCTCAGATTAAGAGCGGAACGGTAAAAGATTTATATGAACTGGATGGAATCCTTTCACAAAAGAAAAAAAATTAATTTTCACGATATTTTTTTTCCTTCTCTTTCTTCCTCCACTGTTTTGTTCACATATTTTCTGAGCAAGGATTAAAACAATGCGTACATAGGTTTTTCTAAATTGCACAATTGTTCCTACTATATCGTTGACAGCCTATTTGATCCTCTTTCTTTTAGAAACTCACGAAAGAGCAAATAAGAATTGAAGACAGACATTCCCCCGCTCGGCAGCCCATTCAGAGTGCGCGTACCTGCAGGGAAATTGATTAAAGAAGAACAAAACGATGCGAATCTGGTTTAAAGTGTACATGTCAGAAGAGAAAACTGGCATGTCATGTATTACCAGAGATTTTTTTCTCGCCAAAAAATCTCCTCGGAGAGTGGTGGTACACACTCAAAGAGAGAGGGCTCGATGCCAGATTTTACACATTTATTTTTGCTTGCCATGCCTCCCTTGTGATTTATTACAGTACGTGATGAAATGGAGAATCATCATTATTTTTTAAGAAAAAAAACGCAAGTAGTAGTCAAGTAGTCGTGGCGGAGTAAAAAATGTGAAGGAGGAGGATCCTTTAAGAAAGCATAGGCCGTGGCAATAATGTTGATATGCACTTTTGTGTTTCCACATTAAAAGAGTGTGCGCATATAAAAAGCTGTGTAAGAAACGAAGAGCTGCCTTTCATTCTTGGGTACATATTATGCAGCAGACAACTTGCGCCCGCTTGTCTTTCTCTATTACGGTATGTATATGCCCACTGCTCACTCTACTTACTCCCCACTTTCGTCTGTCATCATCGTCGACGATGAATGCGTAAATAGCCTATATGCGCACGCCTTAAAAAGACGAAAAAAACGTAACATTAACATACTCATATTCATAAGCACATGCCTCACTCTTGGAGAAAATGTGTGTGTGAGAGAATAATATATATCATTTACAAATCGCCCCAAAACACAATTCCTTTTTTATATATCTGTTAAAGGGCTCACCGTAATGTTCACAATCTTCTTGGGAAAAAATTATTTTACTTATTGTAGCCTTCTCTCTGCATTATTGTGCGTCTCTCTCCGTCTTCATAGCATCATCTTGCTCTGAGGAAGAGATGAAGTTCACACAAACACAAAAAAGGGACATGGAATGGGGGGAGTTGGGAATTCATTTAGCTTTTGAATTTACGACTTCTTTAATTACTCCAACCATTTTCTCTTCTTGTTTGCTATTGTTCTCTTCTTTTTGTTTTTGGTGGCGATGATGCAAAATGAAATATTCTTTAGGAGACACACAATGATGCATAAAAAGATGTACAATTTGGGACATTCTGAACCTCCCAAAAAAATTCTCCCAGGCCAAACTATGAGCATAAGAAATTAGAGCAACAATAGAGTCTCCTCTGCCGAGAATATAGAGAAGTTAATAATTCGACTTAAATGAACTTTACTTGAATTAAACGCAATAGTAAAATATTAAAGGTACACTTAGGGCACTACTGTGGCTCACACTTGGTTGAAGTGTACGCATGTTGTAGGGGAAGGCAGCAATCACATGTCCAACATCTTTACGAGGTAGTAGAACAGACGGAAGGAGCGTGTATAGTAAAAGGCCGAGAATTTTTGACAAGTGCTCAAAGGCTTGGAAAAATTATTGGACTACTTACTTACGAAATTGAGAGTCGGGTGGTTGAAAGGAAAGCGGAGAATATTACAAATGTGTTCAAGTATAGTCGCCAGTCTGCGCACAGGTATAAGGTTTCTGCATTAAAAAGGAATTTCCTGAATACGCATGTACAAATTACAGACATACGCATACACAGACAACTAACAAAAAATAAAATTATATTACATCTTTTAATGCGCCATTCCACCATTTTCTACATTTGACTTAAACATACGTACGTACCCGTAATAAAAAATACAAGTTAACATGCACAAAAAAGCAAATCATGCATGGAATGGCATAACTGCAGATTATGAATACTTGTAATACAGTCAAAGAATTGATTTTAAGGTACACACACTGAAAGAGCAGTTTTTTCATTCCCTTTGAGTCACTTGAGCATTTGAGAGGCAGAGCACAACTCGTAAATAATATTTCTTACTGCACCTTTCCATGTTCTTGGCTAAATTATTGCTATTGCTATTGCCGGGGAACAAAGTGAGTGTAATTTGATTTCGCATTTTCAGCACAATTACCCATTATATACTCATGTCTTTCTTGATTGCTACATGGAAAAAACGAAAAGATAATACAAACTGTAAGGGAGAGATTGAGAGAGCGTTTTTATGCAGCAATAGAAAAATATACATGTCGATTGCAAGGAAGCAATGGCAATCAGCATACGCCTATTTTCGACTATACATTTTTGAAAATTGTCGAGTGTGCGATTATTGTAGACATCAGGGCTATCGTGGTTTCAAACTATGAATTTGTGAAACGGATACAAACAAAAGGACACAAACGGGAACTTGCATTGGGTATACGTAGTCAAAATATAAATCGTAATATAAGTTGTCCACAAAGAAAATTGGACAGAATTTGCTTGCTTCAAATATTTATACTTGATTGTAGGCGTAAAATGACATTTTTGTCGGTGAGAGTATTACATAAAATTGATATAATATTTTCAAGGATACTTACAAAACTTCAATAAGCAAGGAAAGTGAGGCATTTCAGTGTGTAGGATAGGAAATGTAAATAAGAGACGATTGCATCTAGGCCACTTTCTTCTTTCAAAGTCAAACCCTACAAGTGGCTTTGAAAATTGCTTATTCACCGACATAAAATGGACATACTGATCCGTATAATACTCCACTTTTTCCCCACATCGATGCCTCTGCTGGAGGAAAATGCGCTTTTAAGTAGAACTCTGAGATTCTCCGATTGAATTCAGAGGAGAGAGCCGAGATTTTTTCCCCACATCGATGCCTCTGCTGGAGGAAAATGCGCTTTTAAGTAGAACTCTGAGATTCTCAGATTGAATCCAGAGGAGAGAGCCGAGATCAGGTTCATTCAGATTGCCTCTATTTTTCTAACAGCAGGCAGCCTCTTCTCAACTTGGATTGAATAATGCGCTCTTAAAATTCTCACTCTCTCATTGTGCCATACATTTATTTCACTTTCCTCTCTCCTTTCCCTTGACTTGACGGTTATTTCNCTTGACGGTTATTTCCATCAAAAAGCAAGTAAAATGCTAAGCCGATGCACTTTTAAAGGTCTAAAAAAAGACTCCACACACTCTTCCCCTCCACTCTTGAAAGTGGTTGCGTAACTTTCCCCAGCGTCGGGAAAAGAAGAGGGAGATGTGCGAAGTGATATTGATATATCAATGTCTCTATATATACACATTCTCCAAATACCTATAAGAGGAGATATAATAAGTGAAAAGTTTTTGTGGGGAAAATCCTCCCTCACTCACTCCTCGAGCACTCGGTCGACCAAACCTTTCCCAGAGAAAAAAGAAGTGAAAATGGTGTCGTAAACTTTTTCTGCAGGTTAAGCAGATTGCATCCGTGTAAAAAAGAGAAAATGCATAGAGTAAGTTGCTGCCACTTTGGCTCTCATGCCACTTCTCTCTCCCTCCTATAGAGTCGATGATGATATAAATAGTATAAGTAGATTTCATCCCATTACCAAACAGACCAGAACCACGACGGCTGCATTTCACCGCATAATATTACTCTCCCGTCACCCAAAAAACCGAAGTGGAGAGATGCACTCCCGGAGAAATAGAGCTGATGAAGGGAGCACGCAAAATGTGCCGGGAGAGAAATGTATTGTGTGTGAGTGTTGGGGTTCCTCCTCTCCCTTTTCAAAGGAGAGTACACACAGAACAGGGAGACATAATGATCAGACCGGTTTATGGAAAGGGAATGACTGGAAAATGAAGAGACAATATTGAACAAAACAGAGAGAAAAGTCAATGACGTTGTGTAGGGAAAGAGAGAGAAATGTGTTGAATAATGAAATGTAACTTGGAAAGAGTGGGAAATCTGGGAAAGCAAACTTTGTCTCTTCATTCTGTCTCTCTCGTACGCACAAAGTATAAGCTTTGGAGAGACAAAAGTAGTCTTGTTCAGTGAAGTGCCATGAGTATAAAAAAAGACTCTCCCTTGCCAGCATATGTGTGTTTGCACACAGTCGTGAGAAGGAGTGAAGAGGATACGCATGGAAGATGAGGAGACATGTAGTGAAGCGTAGAGCCGAGTGAAAGCAGCTGCGCGCAAATATGTAGAGTGGCAAAAACTTTCCTATCATCGTCATCCTCGTCGTTATTGTCAAGATGATAGTCTCTTTCTCCAGCCTTGTTCTACACGCTTCCCAGAGAGAACTTTGTTTTTCAAGAGAAAACCTCTCTCGGATCGGAGTGTCTCTCTGAACTCGGGAAAGTGGAAGTGGCAGAGACAGAGTGGTAATCACAAATGTATGCACCACCATACCACCGCCGCCGAGTATATCTTGTACGCTTTTGCATTTTGAGAGTTGAATGCAAAATAAGTTGACAAGGTAAAAGAGAGATGTGTGAGGGTTCAAATGCTTGACATCTCATACTCAATTGATGACAAGAGTACCAACAGATGCAGGGTCCGACGACGTCAGTTGACAGGGAACATCACAGAGTTTCCAGTTTTTGTATCTAATTAAAGTGGTGTTTGTCAAAAATTCCGTGGAGCACACTTCACAATACGTTCACAATTTTTCGACATTCCAAAAAATGTGTACATCTTCTCAGTCTCGACTCCAAAACTCTCATATTTTTTCCAACATCACTTTGCTTACGTAATGTAATGCGTAAAGGGTAACTTTGTAGCGAATCGCATGCAATATATATTGAATAGTAAAGAAAGTCAGAGTTTCCCACGGGAGACGAATACGTATGCTGCTCGTATCGCTCGTGTATGGGATTCTCGTGGCAAAACTTAGCTTCCTGCAATTTTTTGTTGCTGGCATTCTTTCAAACCTTCTCATCACCAGCATCATCATGAAAGTAATTTTTCCACAGTGTGATGCACGATGCTGATAAGCATAATGCACTCTTAGGTTTTTCCTCGTTTGTACAAAATACGAGTCTCGTATTTGCACACCTCTCTTTGTGGTGGAGCAGACAACATACATTTAATATGCTTAATGTGTGCTTGCCTGCCTTAAATATAGACGTCATAAAAAGAGGTAATAAAATGAAATCGAAATGTGTGAAGTACAAGGAGCTTTTATTGTGTGTTTGTCTTAATTTAATTAACCTATTGATTACGCAACTATCCTTCCCCCGACCTTGACTATGCATATGCCCACGCATACCTAAGTGATTGTTATCCATATTCATCAAACAATCATAATACCTTATTAAACAAAAGCTACAAAACACCGCTTGGAGATATGACCATGGAAAGGGAACAAGTGTGCAAAGCGCCAACGGAGAAAAAAATTCACATGCATAAAGCTGGTTAACCTTAATAGAGTCATCGCGCACTAAATCATTTCCAACCATCAAATAAAGCATTACATGTCATCATCAAACTTTCAATACCTTTTTGTGCTCGATGAAAAGCTCGTCAATTTTTTTTCCTCTTGAAAAAAGCGCTCAATTTTACAAGCCCACCATATCCTCTCTCTCTCTCTTCAACTTTTGTTTGATTGCTATCAGCGTGATTAACAAATAGTGGAACATGCACTAGTCATTAAGGAAAAACTCCCATTTCTACACGAATTCCTTCGCATATGAAGTCATACATTTTGAAGTGAGCATTACTACATCTGACCTTGCCGTCATAGGCCATATACGTCCAAAACGAAACATATTGATGAAGATTTGGCCTGAAACTTTTATCTAGAAAGTCAGCGCAAAAAAATGGAAGATTCCAGGGATTTTCCCAGTGACAGAGAAAAACAACGATTATATAGGCTCAAAGCGTTTTCTTAGCTTATAACGTGAGCCTGTGCGCAGCAGGAGCAGTTATGACTTTTTGTGTGACTCCACGAGCCCAAGTGGCATTAACGATTTACCAGCAGCCAACAGTCATTCACATTTCAGAGCGTTTGACGAATGTCATAATTTGGAGGTGTAGCACTGTCAAATAAAAAATCTTGATGCTTGATCATCATTCCTGTGCGAGCGCACTCCTTCTGCTCCCATAGTGTACACTACATGACAGCAATTTGAGATAACCAGTAACTAGTTAGCCACTACACAGTCGTTTCCAACAATATAATTCTTTGATTGGGCCACTAAAAATTTGATACGAGTGTTTTATGAATGTAACACGTCACTGTCAGAACAGAGTCATCATTTATACAATCATTTGAATCATTAAATGTGTAATAGTGACAGACAAAAAAAAAAGTTGCTCCACTAATTGCTCTACTTTTTTTCTGTTTTGACGAAACCACGCATAACAAAATAGAGCTGTTTGTTAATACTCAAGAGGAAAGAAAAAACATGTATACGAAGAAGTTATTAGATAAAAGAAGTATTTCTTTGAACACGGTTATTAGAAAAAGATGACCTTATCAATTTTTTTATAATGAGCAATCCTCAGTGTAATACATCAAAATATACGCATTCGCGATGAGAGTGTGTGTGTATTACTCAAGTTTCTTTCAACTCAGCATAAAGATAAGGGAGAACATGAGTGATGGAACGAATGAATGAAAACAGGCATTTTGTATATTTTAACGAAACATTCCTTTTCTTCCTCGCTGTCGATATAAGATTTGTTGAAAGACGACAAATAAGCTATCACAAAGACAATCCTTTTAACTTCACCATCCCACCGAGATTATTAGTAGTTGACTGCACAATCATCGAAGGCAATGCAATGTTTAATCCTCATTTTTCCGAAAGAAAGTCGTGTTCAGAATTGGTACAATGTGATGCACAACGCGTTATATAGTTACGAGCCACATAATCTGAGCGTGCTCTTTATATACGTGAATTGGTTCATTATATCAAACAAGGAAAAACGGAGATGGAGGCTCAGGTTGAAGAAGAAATATTCATTTAGTTTTATCATTTTTTCTCGTGTTCTTTTTGCTCTCCTGGGCTGGATACGTTATCTCATCTTACTCCTGCATTACATACACATTTTTTTTTACAGTTTCTACACTCATTTTGTCTACAAGAGCTTCAACACAGTGTTCTTGTTGCCCACTTTATCTCAAAGTATTGCATGTACAGAAAAATGTATAAAGATATTTGAAATACAGTCGTTTCCCTTCCATCTTCTTTCTCCATCTTCATCTCTTTTGTCTTTTCATTTTTTTGGCTTGTGTAAAGCAAATGGCAACGGAGCGAGCCGTTTTGGTTGTTTGCAAAAAATCCTAACAAACCATCCTCATCATTTGAAATCATATCGTTTTCATCCGTCTAAAAAAGGTGTATTGCATTTAGATACTTATAACTATTCCTGTGCACTTTTTATCTCATGATTGTGATGCCTTTCTTGTAGAGAAAATCAGTACTTGAAATAGTGACGACTTGACTCGAGAGAGAGAAGGAACTCTAGGAAGAAACCTGAAATCTTCTTTCAACTGCGTTTTTTTTCGTGGTGAGCAAATGAAGAAGGCAGGACGAGTCAAGGTGCAGAAATAATTGCCAAGAAAAACATTCATGCACATTAGGATAACGAAACGAGCTCTTCACCGCGCTTACAATAGTGCACTACCACAATCACCTTTCCTCTCCTTAAAATAAATACTGAGCGTGGTCAGCAGAAAAATAAAACGTTTAGGCCTGTTTAATGACCCTTTAATGCGGACATTATTTTTGATAGTGTGCACATACA
>JAHZMW010001364.1:0-15861 GCA_027743745.1 Alloscopus bannaensis | reverse complement strand
GTTTCAACGCTAAGGCTTCACCACGAAAAGTTGTGAGTCAGCAGAAGTCGCTCACAGTTCATGCGGTGAGGATGTGTGCGCGCTGCGAAGGAATGTTGTATTATGCTTTTCATATGTGAGGAAATATGATTGCGTGAGCATGTGGATGAGGGTTTGCTTGTGAAATCATTTATTTTGCCAGTTTCACGGGAAAATGTCAGCCGTAGCGAAATAAAGCTTGTGAAGTTGGGAGGGGGCATTTCGAGACGCATAGCTGATTTCGGAGAGCGGTCGTGTAATGGAATGTTGCTGGTGTGCGGAAATGTGTGGATGATCGGATGCTTGGGGTTTGGGGGAACGTAGGACTCCACCGGAACGAGAGATGAGCGATACGTTGGAGTAGGAAAGGGATGTGGGAAGAGTGAGCCGAGGAGAGAAGTGACTTGAATTGAATTTTTCCCGATACTTGTGTCGCCTCTCGGTGTTTCTTGTCAACTTTTTCGGGGTGGGTTTTCCTTATTTAGAGAAAAGAGTGAAAACGCATTTCTTCATCTTTGTTGTTTCAGATATTTGGAAGTATTAATTTTAAAACGCATACGAGCTCCGTGGATAAAGTTTAGTTAATCTGTGTAGTTTATCGTCGATTTAACGTAAAATTTAATTTTGTCCTTTAAAGTTGCACATGAAAGTTTTAGTTAAATTGCTGGAGCTCAGATAAGGTTATAAGGAAAGTATCATTAATCGTAGCTGTAAAAGTGATTCAAAATCCAGATCAGTCTGAAATAGATTATGATTTTGCTACCATGCATTGGTTGGTTCCCACCGACTCAATATAAACAGCTACCACTCACACCCAATTTTAGCCAGCAATTAAATTGAATAAATAAATCACTCCAAATTCCTGACTTGTGTCTCCGCTACCTTTGATTCTTCATCAAAAGAAAGTCACCACAGAAAAAAGAACACAGTACCTCCTGCCATTCAGGAGCAAAAGGGCACATCGCAGTTACACATCTTTCCTCACAATGGGACAGATTTCGGAGCTCAGTGACCCAGGACCATTACTCAAGTATAGAAATTAGCGAGATATTATAAAATGCATTCCATTTTCCACAGACACTTTCCGAGCACAATGAAATAAATGTTGATTCATAACTTCACCAAAGGATTTTTGTTAGTATGTACACGAATTGAATTGAAAACTGAATGGTGAATTTGAAGTCAGGTTATGGTTCTTCCAACCAATTTTTTCTTTTACACAAGTTGTCTTCATTCAATGATTCTACAAAGCAGGATTTTTTTATAAAGATAATCTTTTTATTAAAGTTGACTGACTGTCATTATGACCTCCCATTGTCACACGGAGCACACCTATGCAGGAAAAAGCATACACAAGTTCACGAGTTCATTGAATGTACTGTATGCTAACTCTAACAGTATATTTCTGCTAAATTAAAAAATGAGTGAGACAGAGAAAATTGGTTGCACACGCTACAAGCATTTTCTCTATCTGAAAAAATGGTGAAGGTACGCTTTTTGTATGACGTGATATGAATCTCGCTCTGGCATGGCATCATCATCAATATGTCACAAAAGATGTGAAACTGATCAGTTTGTGAGGGTTTCCAATACACACAATACCGATACGTGTGCATAAAGTACACGAAAGAGCTCCGTGATTTGTTTCCCTCTCCACAGCCTACCTGGTAATCTCACGATCCACGATCGTCGGTTCACAGGAAGACAAGGGATTGATCTTATGTAATTTTATAGAGAACTCCTGTGTGTCTGCTCATCGCTCGCCTCAGAGAGATGGCGATAAGGAGAGAGAGTGAGAAAGGAAAGATGGAGAAAAAATCTATTTTCTTCAACCCTCTCTCCGCTTCCACCAGGATTTTTTAACCCTTCTGCCCTTTGCAGTTTTTTATCGTTCCCGTATCAATGCATCCCTCGCTGGCATCTTTTTCATTGGAACAATTTTTTCCTGACTTTGTTTGATTTTTAGCGTGCGAGAGAAGTTTGTCAGACGTGTATCTTGTAGATATTTATACTGTACTGAGCTCCACACAACTTATTTCTTTAGCTGACAATATCCTGAGCCGAAAGCCACGGGGATGAATGTTGCAATGCTTGCAGCCCGAGTTGGGGCTTGTCTCTCTGAAGAATTAGGGAAGGCGAAGGAAAAAACGAGAATATCTACCGCCTACGGTGATCTCTAACAAAACTTGTGTTCCACTCCACACGCTTCTCATTAAACACTAAAGGAAAATCTCATTTGTAACATTTTCTCTTGTCACAGGTGACGACAACTTAAGATGATATACTAACGCACGAGTGGAAAAAAACATGGAACCGTGGATATCACTGCTGTTCATTTCTCTGATTCATCTTCTTCTCTCTTGAAAAATAATCAGTAATTCTCCACGTTCATAATCACTATTTCAAATCAAAGATTGTATCATTCTCAAAAGTTGTGACTAACCAATTCTTTGAAATATTTTTCAGAATTTTTCGCTTTTCCCACGAGAGAACACCTAAAGCAATGCTACGAAACCGATTTTAAAGCTGAAAACCAGCCAATATACTTCAAGAGTGGAGAAAATGACTTTCCTGCTCTTTTTAACACTCCATATTTATTTTAGCGGTCAAGGCTAGTTTCTAATATGTACATGCATAATAAAATTAGGTAATGTGCGTTTCATTCTCTCCCACCACACTAACACTTTCATTCATTCAGTAATTTTCATTATGATTTTCATCCCATACATTTTAATAAGGGGGTTGCACTCTCTGCTCACTAGACTTTCATCACAAGACTCCCACCACTTTTCCGTACACTTTTGTGTGTTCGGCTTACTCGAGGAAACGCATGCATGCATTATCCGCTCTCACTGACAAAATCATCATGCATTTATGTGCATTTTATACCGAGAAAGGAAACGCTCGTAATGGGAGGAGTGTATAGATAGTTATACGGAATATGGAATGAGACATTTTACGCATAAAATTCAGGCCCTCCAGAGCCAGTACAATGTGAGAACATTATTCCTACAACGAGGCTAACTTCGGGGCTAGTCAACAAATATATAGTCAAAGTAACCCCGACCCGCAGAAAAAACGCCACAAGAAGTGCGAGAGGAAGAAGTACTAGCTTAGAGTATATATGTGTGTGCTCCAGAGAGTGAATGAATGAGTGAATGTGTCTGTCCTAATAGAATAATTTACTAAAACTTCGACCCAGTTTTTAGTATGGAAAATTCATTCAGCTTCCCCACATTATTCGAGAGGCTCCCAACGCCGGGAGAAGCCACACATCAAGAAAACGAGTGGGACTCTATAATATTATTCACGGAGAGAGAGAGAGAGTCTGTGTTAACCCCGCGAGTTGTCTGGAGTAGTTTTTTTAGAGCAGGCGACTCCACATTGCCCCCACGCTAGCCGGACATTGTTGGCTGTAAAGATTATCCGAAAATGTAAAAAGTGAAGTCTCTCCTTTAGTGTCTGTAATAATAGTAATAAAACGTGAGGCAACATGGATGTGGTAGTGCGTTATGGGGCAGTACAAAAAATGTACATTTTTTACGCAAGACAACAATGAGAGTTGAGAGTTTCCGCTGCATTCTTGAATAATGTATAATAATATTTGACTCTCTGCTACTTTGTGTCTGAACGTCCCTCTTATTATTTCCAGCGTCACCATCATCTTAGACCATTACTGCGGGTTGGGAAAATATTAGGTAGTTCAACCTCTTATTAAAAAATACGTAACCTTGTGCGTGTCTCTGTCTAGAGTAAACATGAGAGGACGTATTTTTTCGAGGGGAAAACTGCATAAAAATCCGGAAGACGAAGAAAAGCTCTGGATGTATGTGTTTGCGTCTACACCCATTGTCATCCCCGTCATCTCATCACCACTACCATCAACTTTTTATACACTTCTGAAGCTTTTAGCGGAGTTTGTCTTCCACCGTTGATGATATATACTTTACACTTTACGCACCATTCTCATGATGATGATGAGAATAATATCTGTGGCAGAGAAAAGACCGGGCCACAAACTCGCTCTCTCTCTCTCTTCCTCTTCAGATCGAATTATGTACATAGTAATAAATGAATGCACATGCATAAGAAATTTAGAGAGAAATTTGAAAATCTAATGGGGATTCTCATCATCATCATCACAATCATGATGACGGGCATCAGGGGGAGAATCATGTGTCGGGCTAAAGCGGTACATATATCTTTATGATGGTGATGATGATCAAGTGAAATGCAAGGGCAGCGGCGGCGGGTGTGGATGCTTCTCTGGAATTTTGGTGAAATGGGAAAAAGTTGGTTACAGTGCAGTTTCGTGCGAAAATATGAGATAATTTTTTGCACTAAATACTAAAAGAGTATTCCACTTGTCAACGTCAACGATTCCGATTATCGCGATCATTCAGAATTCAGAGCGTGATCTATGATCCAGAATACCATGCGAGAAAATGACTTGATTAAATGCACCTAAACAGACAAGCTTTTTCATTGAAAAGCTTTTATGGTTTCACTAAAATTCCAACTTTTTTACCACCGCGTTGCGAAACCCACCTTGTCGTGCGGGAGTGCAATCGAGATACTAATTAGAGCAAAGATGAGTCAAATCCTCGTTGTCAACTCGAGAAAAAAGTTGTTTTTACATCCTTGTGGTCTTAACACGACCGAAGGATAATGAGATGAAGACATGAGAACTGCTATGGTTTACGTACATTTCCAAGAGTTTTGGATGTCTTTGGAGTTTTTTATGTTTGCATACATTTGAATCAATTTGTGTTCGCACATGAAACGAGAGAGCGAGGAAGAAGTGATAATAAAGTAAAGACTCATTTTATCTAAAGTTCTCTGCTCGTGAATATTGGGTGAATAAAAAAAGTTTACTCAGTCACAGGAAAGTCAAGCATTGCGTAATGACTCTAACGATTGACTTTGTGACGAAGGAGCATGTCAGCTTGAAAGTGTGCGATTAGCATAGTAGCGTGATGATGTGTGTGCGTTGGGTACATTTGCGTTTTCCAACATCTTCTCCGGGAGCTCACAACAAAGCTAATATTCAGTGCGCATTCACAATTTATACTTCTCAAGTTTTCATTTCAAGGTTGGTAGTAATGACGAGTATCGATCTTTGTCCATCCGTTTTTGAGGGGAAGAGTGACAGGGCGAGAGAATACTTGAGAAACAACTTCTTTTCAGAGGAAGGAGATGAGACGCGAATGATAGATTGAATTGAAATGTATTCAAATCATTCTCAAAGTGTGGACACAGGATCACTTTTGGTGGAAAGAGTCACAAAAGGAATGCGACAGACAGAGTGGCATGTTTTGTCTCAAATTTATTGAGAAATGTTGTAATCATCGGGACAACATGTCGAGTTATGTAGCTGAGTACATTGATTCTGTAATGTTTTGTTTTCAAGCGTTATCGAAGAACAATCTCTGAAAACTTTTCCGCCTTGGACTGCCTTAGTTTTAATTCGGAGAACTATGAATAATGCATCTCTCTGATTACCGAGCTGATCTTATATTAGACGAAAATGCTTCCTGTGAAATCTCAAGGTTAGCCCAGGATGTTGTAATCTGACACACATTTCACTCAAATGTCAAAACAATAATTTCAATTCTTCAATTGCGCAATTCAGTCGAGAACTTATAAAAATTACATCAGCGACACGCGGTATGTCATTGTGAGCGCATCGCATAATTTGGTATTTTGTCACCAAAGAATCATAAATACAAACAACATTGGCGACTACGCTGGAGTATCGAATTTCTAAAAATAAAGGATGCGGTAACCCTTTACATCAGATTGGCACGATTACAATCTTTATAAACTTCCTAGTTTAGAATACAGCATTTAACATTTATTTTGCTGAGGGGTACCCAAAAATACAGATCAATATGCAGATTCATCACATTTGCGAGAGGCATTTTGGCAAGCTCAGACTTCAACATTGGACCAAGTGCATTTCTGAGGTGAACATGTGAGCAGCTGATGACATCCGCAAACTTAACAAAAATCAATAGGCATACCTTGAAGCGCTACACTAATCACATAAGCTAACCTTCTGCAATATGCGCACAAGCTGGATATTTTGTGACCAATATACATAATAGATATGCTCACCCAAATCGAGCTCCAACTTCACACACAAACGGCGACTGAAGAAAGTAGAAAAATTTACAACTCAACTTGCTAATACGCAGCCTCTCTCTGTCTCACTCAACGCGAGTATCAAAATCGTTACTTGCAGTTTCTATTGTTGTTTGTCCAAACAATAGAGGAGAAAATGATGCGTAAGAGAGACGAGAGAGCTTGAAAAGTCAGACAATTTAATCTTCTCCGTCCATTTTTTTTCAAGGTAAGACAAACAAATCCACGAATGGTGTATGAAGATTGTGTGATTCGTATTACACATATATTGACGGCAAAAGCGGGTGTCACAAGAAACATGAAAGATCGAAAGATTGCTCTTAATGATAACCTTAAATATAAAACGCTAGCCTCTCCAAAGTAAACAGGTGGAGGACTGAAGGAAAAAAGCAAGAGAAAAAGAAACTTGAATCTTTCAGAAAGAAAGCACAAGCCATAAATTTATCTTTCGGCAAACTAGCCAGAGGATGGTGGTGGTCTCTGACAAAGTGGAGCTTGTATGCAATATTTTTTTTGCGTTTTTTAGCTTGTCTGGACACATCTCAACTTAGATTTCAATTTCAATCCAAGCCACGTAAAGCACACAATCGCAAGTTTCAAACAAGCACACGGCGACAACACCTATGAGCATTGTGAAGCTTGAAACACAAGAGCACAGAAAAGGGAGGGCTCATCGCACTCAAACTTATCATATCATCTCTAATGACGAAAGCAAACAAACTTTCTCGAAAAAAGAATTATTTGAAGGCGATCACATATCTTGAAGATATTGATACTCCACCACGTGAGCTTACTAAAAACATTTGGCGTCTCTGCTTTTTCTCTCAATCAAGACGACGAGAGGATGTTCAATCTCACAAAAACTACGGCTGTGGGGTGACTTTTATCAGGCTCGTGCTAATTGGGCTTTTCTGGGAGCCTTTTCAGTGATAATCATTCCGATAATGAGTAAGCCATTATTTTGTTTTGCCACTGGGATTACGTCATTCACAATCGTTTTTCACGAAGAACCTGTGACGGCTCATGTGCTTCTTCATGATGTGTAAGCGATCATTTCTGTTAAGATATAATATGTCTTTATACCACACAAGCTTTATTACTTTGTGGCAATTAAGATTCGATCCATGAATTGAAATAACTGCAATAATATCCAAAGTCCATCTTGATGCATCGAACAGGAGCGCAATTGATTGTGAGCAGGAGCATAAAAACTCTTCTCGGTGCAGTTTGTAGTGTAATGACGAAGCCTCTAAACTGAATCGAATGTGTGTGATGAACGTTGTAGCGTGCTCTCGTATTATCTTAAGCGTAGCATGTTAAAGTGAGGAAACTCATTAAAGTCATCATCACGTCGCCTCCATCCTCTCAAACGACTTGAACTCCAACACACACACTTAAGTTGAAAACAATGGGACACAGTTTTGTGTTCGAAGGGTGTAGTCCACCTTTTGCATCCAACTTCCATGCTGCTTCCGTTCGTTAAGTTGTCGCGTCCGTCATTTTCTGAGAGAGGTTGAACTTTTTTTTCCACCTGCATTCCTCCTATTTTTTCAAACCTTTATGACAACCACGCACAAATGATCATTTCACGTTTTTCGAAGATCATATCGTTGTAACATGCAACACATACAGTAGTCGTGTAGTAATGAGATGTTGCATAACTGAGCAAGATGTGGGAGCTCGTTTTTCGAGAGGAAAATATTTTTACCGTTGTTTTCAGCAAGAACAATGGAGAATGGCATGTTCTCCGGCACAATCCAAAGAATTTTGTGAGTACATGAGTCACCTGTGTGTGAATGTCAGAGCGTGCATTGTTCCTCAATCGATGACTATATGGCTCATTGATGCACATACACACTCGTATTTTTCAACCATCATCATCACATCAGCTTCATCTTCTTAATCATCTTAACAACCACACACATAGAGTCAGTGACGGCGAGGAAAAAATTTATTCTCCACGTAGCCTGTCATCCGGTATTGTTTCATAATGTACAGAAGCAAAGTAAGGACTCGTTACTCAAACGCTACACATCCAATTGATATGAGCCGAAAACTGAGAAAGAGACTTGTGATATATTACTGTGAAACTTGGAACGTCATCAGTCTCTCCTGTTAAAATCGCATTGTGAACCCTTAATGGGATCGTACACATTTTCTCGACGAGGAAACAGGAAATGTGAAGTGATGGAATGTATGTGTTTTCCTTTCCATTGAGAATTTTGTCAGCTCAAATCTAATGTGTTCTAGCCTTCGAGAGAGAATTACAATTTTACAGTAAAAGTGATTTGGAAAATAGGAAATCCAAAGATAACTTTTAAAATCTAACTTTGCGCAGTTTCATATAATTCACCTGTTGGCAATTAAAAGTATTTACTACGGACCTACGAAGGCTACTGTCATTTATAATATTACCCCAGAACCAATTTTTTGAGTGAAACTCGGATATACCCTTTGCTTTGTTTTCCCTGTTTGAAGCAATTTTTATTCAATTCCACCGCTTTAAACGTGAAAGAAAATATGAAGAACAGATACACAAAATTTTTGTAAAATGTTCAACATCATCGGCCAGACTTTTTGGTATGTTGTTGATAACCACGTACGCGTTTGATATTCATCAAAACGAACATCACAACACTACCACTATTTTTCCTCCATCAATATAATACAATACTCATCGCCTCCTCTGTATTCATTTCTCTATCACATGGCAATTGGAAAACTGAGAAAGAAGTCTGAGGAGAAAAGCTGAAAACTCTTTAAAATGCATGGAAGAGCACAAAACCCGATTGGAGAATATATAGTGTTACACAACTACCACACTGCAATCTATACAGCGTATTCATGTACTGGTAACAGCAGCAGAGAGAAAGAAATGATGATCATCGTTTTTATATTCATTACAAACAATACAAACTGCACAACACATGACTTACATCATATAACCATCTCTAACTTTTGCAGCTACAGGTTTAGCTTTAGACACATCGGAGAGCATCGCTGAAAAAAATCGTAGTTCGTCTTAATTGGTAATTCAACTCAGGTTTGACATTCTTGTTAATCGTTGTTGTAGATTTTTTTACCCCTTTTTTGCCTGTGTGTGCTGCCTTCAAAAAGAGAAGCCTTCAACTCGCTCATACACTCTGCCAAAACCGTCGTAACTCCTTTTGGTCCTTTTTGCTCACACATTAAAAGCACACCATGTGAGGCTACAGAAAAAATACTGTGTGAGCAACAATGCCAAGAAAACACCAGGCCGTGCGTATATTACCAATCGGGCAATTTAACATTTGTATAAGCACCACACTTTGTGGATAGACGTATATCTTAGCGCTTATCATCGAGTCAATGTCGTCTTTTTTTTGTAGAAAAAAACTGTTTCTAACCCCGTCTGCAGTCATTCATCCACATTCATATGAGACGTTTTGAGAGAGACAGAAAAAAACGTTGCTATCATTTTAGAAGCACACACCACAAACAAATTATTATGTACATTTGAATCATTTGAATGTATAATTTCATGGCTGTAAATGCGTGTGGTGTAACCCAAGAGTGAGTATGTGAACATTCAAATAATTCTGCTCAAAATTGTATGCATATAAATGTGTACCTACGTATTCTGGCTGTGAAAAAATCTAAATAAGTAGAAAAAAACACAATGTCTCCACCAATTTTTCTAGTACATAATATTGGAGTAATTTATATAACAGGATCGATATCAAGGCGTTATTTGATCCACCTGTTTATTATTTCTGAAAAAGAAAACGATATCTATGTGTGTAAAGAGATCACTGAAAGTTATTACGTGGTCGCGCTGAGATAACTATAAAATCGCCGTTGTTCTCTGTGTGTGAGCTACATGTCCAATGGGGTAGAGGATTTTTGATGGGGAATGGTTGGTGATTTTTTTTCGTCAAAATTCAGCACACAACCAAAACCAAATTTTTCTCTTTGTTGCTTACTATATTCACTCCTCTCTGGTTTCATTCATTTCAAGTTCAAGTTCGACGTTTCGTCAAAATTCAGCACACAACCAAAACCAAATTTTTCTCTTTGTTGCTTACTATATTCACTCCTCTCTGGTTTCATTCATTTCAAGTTCAAGTTCGACAATCTAATCTCTGCAACAGAAAAAGAGAGATCAGCGAAAATGATAACGAATGGAACGAGAACGTCGCGTTCGTACTAATAATTATGGGTTAGACATGTTTTGTGTCTACTGGTAGATATGAGAGCAGAAAAAAACAACGCACTATTTTGAGACTGTTTTTTAAGAAATAAGGGATTGGTCAGCCATCAAAAATTCCATCTTATAAATCTATTGTATTCGACGAGAATCCCTTATGTAACCAACTACATCTGATATGGTCATTAACAAAATGTTTGAACAACCTCTGAATAGGAAATCAGACATTTGGTAAAATGCTACACATATTTTCGCTAAAAAGCAGATAAACGCAATTTTCCTTTTGGACATAATGAAGGAACTGTCATGTTCTTGATACAATATGGACATATTAAAGGTTTGTAACGACATTGCGATCATGTTTTGGTGATGACCTCTCCTCTCCTTTCACTAAACATTTGAAGTGTTTTGTTTCTCTTCCCTGCGTCTCACGTGCCACAACATGTTGGTTTTACGTGTGGTAGTACACGATCCTGTGTCGTTTCTTTGTATGCTGTGCAAGTTTGATGAAAATGGCAATCAATGCCATGAAGATACTCATTTTTGAAGGGAAGAAAGCATACATAATTTTGAGCCGTACATAAGTGCATTGGAGGAATGCGTGTGGTCTTCGAATCGAGAGCGGTAATAATTTGTTCTAAATAGCGAGATGATGAAGACTTTTATTTGTTTCTCTTATCTTTATGGACATTTACACCATACTAGCGGAGGTGAGCAAAAGGAACTGGGGACCATTTTGGTGGGATGGGTGTCATATTGGAAACTGGATTGACATGATGACGAAAAGGCATTTGCACACTTATCGTATGTCGTGTGTTTTTCCCACATCGTGACAAGGCGATGAGATGTCCAAATTTACAAACGTTTTGCAAGCAGAATTTGTAATCGCTTTTTTGTGGCCGAAGTACACAATTCCATTTCTTGACGTGTTGGCAAAGACGAAAAGGAATTAAAAGTAAAGGCGTCACATTAACTTTGAATATTTCCCCAAGAAACAACAGAGGGACCTCGTAAAGTATCGTGTGAGAAAGGAGAGTTGTGTTTCTTTAGAGTTTCTAAAGAGATTTGCGAGCACTCGCCCTCACTTTATTTTATCAATGAACATCATACTTGTCAAGGAGAGAGTGGAGGCACGCATTTTCATTGTTCATAAACTACATTGTCGCTCCCATCTAATAACGTGCTCAACTACCTGTCTTCCTCCTTTCCCTTGTCCTCTCTCCCCAAAAAGTCTGAGAGCGCAAAAGGAATGTATATTTTTCTCGCAAGACCAATACATTATTTTAATGCATCATTTATGGTTTTCACAAGCTCAAAAAGAAAATTGCACTCACCTTCTGAATTTAGAATGAGAGATGCGCACTCCCTGCACCACGCCAGGTATAACTCACGGAGTGAGAGAGAGACCTCCAAAAAATGTTCGCTTGCTTAAATACCTCAGTTATGACCACCACCATCATTTCTTCCATCATCTCTCACAAATCTATAGCTAGCAGCTTGTGTGTGAGTATCTCTGAAAAACTTCAGCCTCGTATCTTGGAGCAGGAATTCCCTGTTTTTCATCTGGTCATCGTAATCTTTTCATGATATGATCAAAGTTGAAAACGGGGATGCTGCACATAACAAGTGTGTACATACGTGCATATTTGCGGTTGAGAGACAACGCGCAGATTGCACGGTTGCACACCCTCTCCCATTGAGCAAACCCACAAAAAGAATTTCTCTCTCTCTCTTTTGCTCACAATACGTAGTAATATACGATTTTTTATATGTGTACACTCCACTGGACAATTTTCTTCACCACCATCTTCTCTCCGACGGGGTGGAAAAGAGTGCAGAGTGAAGAGCAATTATTCTGACTGATCTACGAAGAAAGGAGGACTGGTTCACGACAAAAAGTTGAATGAAACTCTAGCTATATTTTCTCACATGAAAACTCCAAACTCATGATATTATTCACATTAGAAAAAAACAGTACAAATACATACATTCTTTAATGTTCGCAGAGATGACATTACTTTATGATGGAAAGTCTCATTCTCGCGAGTCTCTGAAAAAAAGTTAAAGGAGCAACGACAAGGGAAAACGAAAGGACTCCACTTTGCTGGTGTATTTCAATTTTTTTGTCAGTGTACAAACGAAATACACATGTACAATTGAAGATGGTCGTTTTTTCGTTGAAAAAGAATCCAACATAACATGGCAAAGGTGCGGACAGGTGAATCATAATCAACATAAAACAAGGCTCGTAAATCTAAACTTTAATTAATCCTTGAAAGCTTTTTTTCGTTCGGAGTGTACTGAGTTCAAATTGTGTGCAGCTCTCTGAAGCTCCAAAAAGATTTAGGACGTTTTCCCATCTTTCTTTATCTACAAGAATAAAAAAATTAGAGTGTTGTACAAACTCCTTTCAACAGTACGGTTCAATGTAAGCGTGTAGCTTGAGTCTTCATTCAAGTTACAATTTACAGAATGCACATCTCAGGAATGAAATAACTCACAAAAAGTATATTAACTCTCTGCAGGATCACATGGTTTTTTTTTTTGTTTCAGAGAGGAGAGAGGTGTATTAAGTTTAGACAATTTGTGACCTATATCGATATAGGAATTTTTTGTGGTGCTAACTAGGCATGAAAGGTGAACAAATACGCAGTGACGTAGCCAGCCCAGGCGCTCCATGATATACTCATTTTGGTTGAGAATTGAGAGGGAAAACAGTCTTGTTAAAATGAATTCTAGAGCTAAAGTAGATTTATTGAGAAAAAATTATTTCAATTTTCCAAAATATCCTCTCTTTTTTTTCTCCAACCAACTTAACCTGTCTGGCGCTCAATGTGTTTGTTGCTCTTTTGTGATATTTTATATCAGTGTAATCGCAGATACCGTTTTGTACCAACATCAAAATCGTGGCCGATAAGAGAATTTAGCTGAGAACTGAATGCCTGTTGTATATATAACTCTTTCTGTGAAACGCCACATTGAAAGCCTAACGATCATATCAGTCCCATTTGAAAGTTGGAGGCACAAGGCCAGTTCCCGGTGGAAAAATGTAAAGTACAAGTAAACTGACAAGCATTTAATGTAAACTCGCTTGGAGATGAATTATGGCTTGAGAGGGGGTCAGTATAATTTTTTGTAGGATTTCTTTCTCTTTTCCTCTCTCCGAGTGAAGCAGGCTTCTGACCCTTTCCCATCTTTACCCTGACCTCATCCATAAAGCCCTGATGTTGTAGTGTGGTGGTGGTGGTGTGCGTAAGCCATTGTTATGTGTGGCAAGTGGTAAGACTTTTCTGATATATCCCAAAGGATTTTTTATGAAGGGAAAAGGTATGACTTGTGAGGGGTCCACTGAACCATTACGAATCGACTGGAGATATCCCACAGGTTCGACAACTTGAGTAAATATCTAATAAGCTGGTATAAAATGTTTTCTAAAGAACCATATTGCAGTGGGGAAATCTTGATATTCTAGTAAGAACGGTGGAAAAATATCTTTCAGAGTTGAAAGTCCTGGAAGGAAAAATGTAGAAGTCAATGTGTCTCGTTGAGAAAGCTCAATATTGTGTTCAGCAGCACACAACGACGATTATGTATTACGTATCGTAGAGCAATCATCGTCTCCGTTAGCTTAACCTCGGCCCATTGTTACAGTTATAAAAAGGAGGGTAAGGAAAGGGTTAAAAGATTATATAAAGCATTCTTGTTCGTTTTCATGTGTTCCTTTCACGTATCGTTTGATATGGCTTAATATGAATCATGAGAGCTTTGAATTCCATTTCGAATCCTTAGCACCTTTCGCTGACTTCTTATTTTTCATTTTCAAACAAGCAATCGTATTTTTTTAAAAGAAAATTTCAAAATATTTGAGAGAGACAGGCATGGGGATTTTCAGCCACGAGGAATTTATTTTCACACAATCTCTCCAAAAAACTGACGGAATGTGTCTGCAATCTGCCTTAATCTATATGAACATATGCTGTAAAATCCAGAGTCATCAGCGCATCACCGATTGATCAAAGGTAAAGAGATTCAAGCAAGTTGAGCGTGTCCACGATCGGAGTTGACGATTTGTCTCACTTTTTTAGTAAACGTAAAAAGGTATACATATTAAAATGTGGTGCAACCAGTAGCTTTTTACCTCCTCGAAACTTCCGTTTTCATTCAAACTTTTCCCCCGAAATCAATTTTCATGACAGGTCTCCTAAACTCTGTCGTCAACCATTGTTTTCCCCTCTATCTCGTTTTGTATAAACAACTACGAGCGGAAACACTTTGAAACCTGATCTGTCTACTCAAGTATATAACTATTCTACTTTTAATCAGGAGCAGATTACTAGTAAAACCGTCTTCCAAAAAGCCCGTATCATTTTGTAGAAAATGTCAGACAAAGTCAGAAAAATACGAGGGTTGAAAACAGGGAAGCAATAGCAGAGTAAGAGTTGTATTTTACAGAGCCGAGTTGTTGAGAATCCAGACGTACACACAACACCCTCTGACACTTTGCTTGCGAGATGTTCCCTTCATCGTACACAACCTGAAGAGCTACACACTCGCTTCATACTTTCCACAAGACAGTGACACACATCACCCCAACCGACAAACAGCTCTGTTGTGTGGACATTTATCCAAAAGAAAAAAATTCTAACCCCTTCTTTCCTTTTATATTGCTCTCGTCGTCGTTTTTTTCGGCGAGCGATAGCCCATCACAATGACAATTTGTCTAGAGTCCTGTTTGATGATAAGATATATACGCTCACAAAGCGATTGTCAAACATTTTCTTCCTATCTTTTATACATATTATATTTTATCCGTTTGTCCGGATAGACAGGGTTATCATATTATAATCTTTGTGGAGTTGGTTGCTTGATTGTCCAAAACGGAATTTCCTTTAGCGGAGCGAAAGGATTGTGAAGTAAAAAAGCGTATGTACCTATAACTGACCAAGACAAAAGGGAAACAGGAATTTTTGTTTGCGGAGATGGATAAGAGATATGACGGGAACGCAAGGAGCGCGCGGCAAGAGCGTGGACATTGTAAAACAAAAAGATAACAAGGCAAGTGTCACCCCATAAAAATGTATATTTGTTTTATCTGAGAAATGAAGGAAATGATGAAGCCAAAGGAAAACAAATTGTCTAGTCTCATTTTACGTAACTACCTCAGCTCGCTCGACGTTTTCTACTAATGTCAAGCTTGTTCCAACAATTGCTGTTGCGCCGATGACGAAGAAATTTGTTAGAAAAGATTTTGTTTCTTCTCACACTCTCATGATATATACTTCATCATTTTCCAAGACCAAATCCTGCTTCAAGAGTTGTGCATTACTGTTCAACAAAATGTACCGATACATATACTGCTTCTTACAGTACTCTTCGCAACGCAAAACTTTATTTCTTTCCAATACTGATGATGACAATTGACAACGAAACAAGCGTCGAAGACAGTTGACAAGATTGAATAATGAATTCAGGAGTTGTGCCATGTAATTGTAACCGAGAACCTAACAAGACTC
>JAHZMW010001363.1:0-10956 GCA_027743745.1 Alloscopus bannaensis | reverse complement strand
TCCTTTAGGGGATATTTTGTGTACTACTACACTGCAACAAGCTGAAATTACTACTATATCGCAGTGATTATTGAAGGCTTTGAGCTTCTATGCTACTCTCCCTCTCTCTCTCTCTCTCTCAGCGCACAATGTTTCACTAATGCGGACACCAACACACTCGTACGACAGATACACACCTACAACTCCTTTTTGCCTCTGATGATAGTCTACGCTTTGCTGTTGCTTGCCTATAACAGATTTATGCCGTATGAATCTACATGGTGGTGTATTACATGTTGTACTCAAGGATTTCTCCATTTGTGCTGATTTTCCCTTATACAATTTACGTCATCTTTTTGCCATGTCTGCTGAACTCACTCAGACGAGCTCTCGTCATCCACACCAGAGTTTTTGTGATGTACAAAGTTGTAATATTCCGCACATTTTTATGCTTCCAAAAAGTATACGTGCTCTACGGTGTAGTAGTGTCGAGTCGGTGCGCTTCTCAGCACTGTATGTCTCTATCCTTCCAACAACGTGCATAATACGCGAATATATGATGATAGCAAAATAGCACATGGATATCATGTGTATTATTATTATCATGCTCCTATTTTTTACGCTCCGACAAGAATACTAGAATATTTACATACGGCTTGAATCAGCCATTGTGTTTTTCCTATTACTGGTTTTCTTGTTCTTACCGAACAAGTGCCAACAAGATTCAAGTGAACATGTCTACAATTTCGTACGTGCATATTTTTTTCTCGCTCTCTCCTTCTGCCAGTGTTCGTATCAGTCTATTTAGGATTACACGACATACGAGTATCGATTTCCATGCAGAAAAATTCACAGGTTCTTTTATTTCTTTTGGTATGAACAAGAAGACAGGGAGAGAAAGACCATGCATAATATTCTTTTCTAGTCTTTTGTCGAGGTCGAGCTTAATATGTAGTTCTTGTTGGAAGAAAAAGGAGAGAATTTAAGCAATTTGGATCACTATCCTGTCTGCTCCTACCATTCCGTTTCGTCCTCTTTTTCTTTACTGCTTTGACTTGAAGTTTGTAGGACAGATGGGCTCGTAGTTGTAATACATAATACCCACACACACACACACTCGTGCACTCAATATAAATCTTTTGGCTACATTTGTATAAGTATATATAATAGTATAATATTGGCCGCGCTTTTGTTTCCTCGTTGATTTCGGCTCATAATGGCAACACATTTTCTTGCATGCTTATGCTGAAATGTAATCGTCCCGAAGATGCAAAGTTGCTTTTATGTTAAATGCTCTGCTTTTAATTACTAGAGACATATAGCTGGAAATGCTGAATATACTAGTAGTACCTTTGCAAACGCAATTATTGTTACCAGAAAACGTTGCACAGGAAAGATCGACTTATTAGAATGAAAAAGACAATGGGCAATGTTGTGAAATCCTGAAAGGGAGTGCGCATTTTAGGTTTGTTGATCACATTTCTAGAAAACAATGGGGTAAATGGGCTGGCTCGCGTGTCGTCTTGTTTTGTACGTAATTCTAGTTTGACTGACACTTGAACATTTTCAACTGAGAGTTTTTCTGCAAGACTATCATAAATGACATACATGTGCTCTGCTTCACATACAACATTATCTTCCGTGTTTGAAACGAAACAAGTATGGAATGCCTCTGATGAAATCAGTTACATTAGAAAGCGTTTAAACTTCCTTGTCGATTTGCATGAACAAAAATCAGTCATGCATGCTGAATGTAAGATGGGTGAATCTAAGTGAATTTCATCTGTGATTGGCAGGATGAGCCTATGATGTTCCATTACCGGATTTTCGAGCGACCGGCGAAAACGATGACCGTGTTCTCTGGAATAAAGAGGCCCGCTCCATCAGTGATGGATGAGCCTCCAGACGATGACACAGCTTCCGGACCACACAACCGCTCTTCCATGTTTTCATCCTCGTCTGCTCCGTCATCCAAGCTCCCTCGTCTCGCAGACAACACAGGGACCGGTGGCAATCAAGGAAGTGTATCCAATGATAACTCATCTGGGAAATCTACAACAACTTCTTCTACAACTCCTGCAACTTCAGTTGCTCCCGCACCATCCACCGGGTCAGCTCTTCCTTTAAACACGGTATCGAAGAAAACAAACTCTACTTCAACTCCAACTCCCAAAACAATCAGGTCTTTGAAAGAGGAAGTGGACGACGAGGATGACGACGATGAGGACGAGGACGAAGATTACGAACTTGTTGAGAGGAAGGAACACATGAAAGGGATAAAGTCATCACGTAAGCACAGTATTAAGGAGAGCATGAGAAGGTCAGTAGTAGCCGCCTCTAATTTACGCTCACACGTTGCCAGATCACATTCCACAGATATTAAGGGTAACTCTCAAGCAGAGTCCGAACGAGAAACTTCGAAAACCGAGAGTAGCTTGAGTAAGCGTGCTTCGTCGCTGAATGCTAATAGTCTTAGTAAGAAACGCGGTTCCTCATACGAAAGTAAAGAGCATAAAGGTATAGAGACAAGAGGCAGTAAGGCGACTTCATCTTCCGCCAAAGCAGTTTCCGGTGACACTCGAAAATCACGCGTATCATCCGAACACAGTCCTGGTGAGCAGCCTCCCTTAAAAATGTCAATTTCTACTTCTGGTGGCACACCAATTGTCTCATCAACCACCGGGGGCGACAGAAAGGAGTCGCTAAAGTTGTCACTTAATTTAGGCAAGGGGAGCAAGTCTCCAGACAGAAAGCATCATCACAAGCATAAGCATAAAGATCATCATCATAAGCTCAGGCATCGCGATAAGCAGGGCAAGGGCGTAGCGGCCCCGATCTCGGCATCTGTAACTAGCCAAAAACCTTTGAAACTCAGCTTTACCCTGAACCCAACCCCTGCGACGACCACTTCCAACCTACAGGCGGAAGGCAAGAAAGCCCCGAATGTCCCTGGAAAGGATAAGGCCACAACTGGAGTGGAGGTAAAGGAAAAGGGGAAGCCCAACCCTGGGATGCAGAACTATAACAATTCTGCCCGAACAAGTGCTTCAGCTCACGGACATTTGAACAACATTAGCAAGAGTATCAGTGTGAGCGTGAGTGCCAGCAGCAGCACCTCCACCACAACAACGAACATATCCTCCAGCAATAGTGGGAAGGGAAGCCTTTCCTACGGGAACAAAATCTTGTCTCCAGCAGAGCTCATACCAAAGAACACAGGGATTGAGATTCAACCCACAACCATTCCCAAGTCATCATCTCACGGTCAGATTAGTCAGCAGCAGCAGTTGCAGAGCAGTGCCTCGTCGAACTCGAGCAACAACAGTAATAACAGTCATAAACATTCCCACCCATTACTCCCCGACTCCGTTCATGTACCCAAGTCTGTAACTCTCATCCCAGTGAACCCCAATGCGATGAGCCACGGAACTGGTGGAGTGGTAGCCAAAGGGAGCAGTGGTGGTGGTAGCAATAGTAGCGGTAGCGGCTCATCCCAAGAGAAAGGAGGCTCCGGATCTCAAAGCAATCAGAATAGGATCAATGCACACACTTTCACTCATCCCATTACGAACAAGTCTTTACATCAAATTACAGTGACTGAGGTTCCACCACCGAAGATGAGTAATGTCGGGAGTGGGATGACTGCAGTGGGGACAAGCTTGTCTAACACGGGCAACGTCAATGCCCATCATTCCTCCATCAGTGGAACGAGCAGTAATCCAATTGAGAAGGTGATTGCGAACGCAGCGAACAACAAGCCGCAATTCAACGGTCCTGGAAGTATGGAGATTACAAAGATATACTGTGGCACGTCCAAGGAGAATCCTGCCAAGAAGTTGAAGGACAGAAAGGGTTTGGACATTAGCATCACAGGGACAGGCATCAATGTCAGTGTGAATAAATCGAGTCAAAAACTTGAAGAGGCGCTCAGACAAAAAGTGAATCTTGCCATTGGTGGCGGAAATGGGTCTATTTCTGTCACACCAGCACCCGCTAATAATACGACGTCCATGGGATCAGTTGGAGTTGGTAATACTAGTGGAATGCTGAACAAAGGGAAGTCTGTGCAGACAGCAGCAAGCTTACTGAGCGGAAAGATGCCACCTGGTATTACCATTGGGCCTGCAACAGCTCCAACTTCCGGTGGCAATCCAAACTCTCTAACTGGCAACAGCAATTTGTCAGGAGGAGGTTTGTCCAGTTCTGGGAACAGCATTGTTAAAGGCTTGGGCTTCACCTTGCCACCCCATTTGACAGCACATCCTCATATTCCAAATAATATGAAGAATGCCAACAATCCAGTCAAGTCCGACAAAACTCATCCGGCAAACACAATTAACACGAGTAACAGCAGACTTTTGAATAAAGACACTATTTCCATAATTGGGAAGGGGAGCGGTGGCGGACAGCAGCAGCAGCAGCCACCTCCAGTTGAAATTACAATCAGTGCAGCGGGAGGGAACAGAAGTAGTCAGGCAAATCGTGGCTTCAATATTATAAATAAGTCAAAGAACAATGATCCCCTCAGTTCTATTTTTGATATTACGCAAGGCATTCGGAAGAGTCCATCTCCAACAAGTAACACAAAAGACTTGAAAGGAATTACCTCCACGCCTATAACAATGTCCACTCCGAACGCCTCCACACCGTCGAGCAGCGCACCCCAAACAGCCGATAATACAGCATCACACAAGAGTAATTTGGGTAATAAAAGACCCTACGACTTGTCCTCTGCTGGTGGTCCCCAACAAAAGAAAACCTCCAAAGATGTACCAGAAGCAAAGCGGGGGAGGTCCGCTTCCACCTCAAGTGAGTCAGGGAAATCGGGCAGACCCGAGGGCGAGATTCCGCTGGATCTTTCGGGCAGATCTACGCGAACTACACCTCCCATTACCATTCCTCATCGTGAGCCTTTAAAGTCTCCTGCGGGGGTGGCAAGTGGCGGAATTTCCCATGAGAAACGGGCATTCAGTAAGAGTCCGGAAATGGACAAGCCTGTGGCCATCTCCACCACCACTCCGGTGACAGTGCGTCCAACAATTACGAATCACTTTTTGTCACCCAAGATGAATCAGAAGAGCCCTTTGCCGCCAAAGGAGCCACTAAAGGGACAATCCCCGTCACCTGTGAGCGTATCCAAATCGTCTCCTACTCAGGCATCAAAAATTGGATCAATTGTGGACAGTTTAGCCCAAAAGCAGGCACAACAACAGCAATTGCAAACATTGAAAAATATTCACAACCAGCAGCAGCAGCAATCACTAGGCCTGAAAAGTTCTAAGACTCAGTTGGAACATCTACCCCATTCAATTAAAGAGTCTCAAACTCATCATCATCATCAACAGCAGCAGTCGCACACAATGAAGACTTCACCTACGCAGCCACAATTACAAACCAAGAATTCTCAGAGTCAGCAATTACCAAGCATGAAACATTCCCCAAATCAACAGCAGCATCATCATGCCCCATTAAATGCTACGAGCCCCACAAATCCCAACTGCACCATTTCGCATTCCAACACTGGCATAAATTCCTCCACTGCTTCTATGAAAAACAGTTCAGGCAACACAAGTGGCGGTAGTGGTAGCACAAACAAATTGGGCAACTCATCCTCTGGTTTAGCGAGTCCGATCATTCCGACAACCCTGCCCTCTCCAGTGATGCCCATAACATCGCCATCTCCTCCGGGAGACCACTTGCGTAATTTATGGACCCTATCGGATACCGCAGCCCGTCAAGGGAAACTCAATTCAATGAATGAACTCCTTGTTGCTGCCAGTCTTTTCTCACCTCCTGGACACCCACATCCTTTGGCCGGCGCTCATCAACTTGGAGGAGCCCCAGCTGGGGCTCAAAATAACGCATTTAATCCCGCCATGTTCGCCCAGTTTGGTCATCACTTGGCTGCACTAGGAGCAAACAAGCTTCCTCCTGGAATGTTTGACCCCCACTTCATGGCTGCAGCTTTGAATGCACACAGCGCTCATGCATCGGGGATGAGAATGCATCATCCATTCGTCGGGTCAATGAGTCCACCTTTGACCTTGCCGAATGCATTCTATCCTCACGCCAATCCTGGACAACAGTCAACTCCAGTTTCTCCTGTCGCCGTAGCTGCTGCCGCTGGGGGTTTGAAAATACCCAATGTCACCTCCAAATGTGGATCTACGAGTGGCACGGGTGGAAGTAAGACAAGCTCCTCCATTCCGTTTGCACCTTTATTCTCTCACTCTGTTCCGGTGACATCTCCGAAATCTCCAAACTCCCCAGTCGCACCATCACAGGCATCTGCAAAATCTCCAACGGCATCCGCCAACAGTATTTCCTCCAGTCTTCCTTTCTCAGTGTCGTCGTCACCGTCGTTGGGAAACAAATCTCACATGACTTCCGTTTCATCCTCAGCGTCAGATCAAAAGCACTCACATTCGTCGGGAAACAAGAGCAGCAGCAGCGGTAGTGGAGGTAGTTCACATCACCATGATCATGCTTCTTCTCACACCACCTCGAACGCTCCGAGTGGAAAGAGCACAAAAATCAATGGAACAACGTCAACTGCTTTGCCCATGTTTCCTCCCGGGATCCATAACCCACTGCTCCCATCTCGCACAAGTAATAACAGCAACAACGCGAGTGGCAATTCTGGGAATAGCTTTCAATCTGGAAACAGTAATAGTGTTGCACCCGCAATAAGTAAAAGTTTCTCTTCCCCGTTCCTCCACTCCCTGAACAAGAGTGCGAGCAACAAAGGGGGCATTCCCAACAGCATGAAGATCTCCAATTTTCTCCCCAACAAGCCCAAGGATTCCAATTCAGATGCAAATGCTGAGGCTACCATCACAAGCGGCAGTAACTTTGGCATGCCTTCCTTACAAGCAAAGCCGAATTTCTCTCTGTCTCCCTCCCGAAGTATCTCAGCGGAGTCTCCGGTGAACTCGCATCATCCTCCTCTGTCGTCGATGAGTTCCATTGAAAGCAAGAGCTCTTCAATCAAAGAAAACCCAGTGAGCCCCACCAAGTCACATGCTTTGTGCGTGAATGACAGCAATGTGAAGCCGAGTAGCATGACTTGTGCCTCTCTTCTTCTTCCCGACCCAAAAGCTTACTCGAAGGCTCATCATCAGAGTATGTTGAGTTTGCTAAGCCCAACAAAGGGGGACCAGCAACAGCATCATCATCATGCAAGTAGTTTGGGATCCTCAAGTCGAAGCAGAACCCCTTCCTCTGACTCTGCATTGTCTCCCACCAGCAAGACCACAACCCCACCTGGGGCTCCCTCATCCAATAAGTCTAATGGTGGCAGCAGCAAGGATGGGGTTTTCAAGTCAAAGTCTGAGGAAACAAAGGCACACAAGACGGTGTCTCCCGTGAAAGAGGAGAAGAGTTGTGTGGCGGACATGGGGTTAGCTCTTGGACTGGGGCTTGTCAGAAACTTTCATACATCCCAGTCAGCCTCCTCATCTTCATCGTCGGTGGGAGCACAAGTACTCAGCTCGAACCAGCAGAGCCAGAAAGGCCTTAATCTCAACAGACCAATAATTCCTACAATCCCTGCATTTCTCAATCGACTCAATTCACTGTCTTCCACTAATCCTAATAGTAGTAGCCAGCAGTCTCCTAAAGACTCTATGTCTTCTTTGCCTTCAGTAAAAAGCCCTTCACCAGTGAAAACACCCTCACCTGTGAAGCTCGTTGAACCTCCTCACTTGCCTTCTCCAGTATTTCCTATCCCTGGTGTGTCCGTACCTGTGCAGGTAAAAGTTCATGATGATGACAACGTGAGCGTTCCAGCTGTGCCGCACTTGATTTCTCCAAAAGTGGAAAGCAGCGGTATTCATCACGCATCTTGTGCTGCTACCTCTCCCATCAAGATTGAGAACGTAGAAGCGGAAAGGAAGAGACGAAGTTCCACTTCTCCCGAGAAAAGTCCGGTGTCAAACTTGTCAGTAAAGCCCTTCTCCAGTGCAGATGGTGGTGAGTCAAGGAAAATTCAGACTAGCTCCGTCACGCCCAACAGCCCTGACGCCGGCGAAACTCCGGCAAAAGTCCAAAAACTTGAGACGCAAGTTTGTTCAAGTGTAAAAAATGAGCCGGTTTCACAGGGAGAGGAGCCGGGCAAAGGTTTTCATTCGGAGAAACCTGACAACAGTGAAAGTATGAGTATGGGCAACAGTGAGCAAAGCAAGGGAGACGCGATGAATGAGTCAGAGACTCAACGGGAGTTGTTGAAACAAGGAAAAGAAGGGGAGAGAGATGTGGGAGCAGATCCCCCCAAAGAGTTTCCATTCTCGACGAGCCCATGTACATCAAGTGGAGAAACTTCCTTACCCGTAAAAGCAGCCCAAGTCGACGAGGCTGCTGCCTCAACTGAGAAAGCAGCTCCAATTTCTTTTGCTGAAACTACTGAAACACAGTTACCATCACCGCCACCACCACCACCAGCAGAGTCCCTCCAGCCGTGTTTAGTACAAGAGCAAACAAAGAGTGTGAATGGAGAGGACACGGAGACTCGGCCCAACACGGAGATAGCTGTTGAAGAGGAAAAATCCACAATCCAATTTAAAGGCGATGTGGACATGCCAAAATCGGATGAAATGTCAGCTTCGGACAAACATCAAGAGTCTACTACCAGCTCTGAAATCCCTTTGGAGGAGGAAAGTCATGGGATTAGCAGTAATGACAATGACGAAGGGAGGGTGGTAGAGGAGATTAGAGTGGAAAATTCACCTGCAAACTGTCAACTTTCATTGGGGCATCTGGAGGAGGAAAGTCATGGGATTAGCAGTAATGACAATGACGAAGGGAGGGTGGTAGAGGAGATTAGAGTGGAAAATTCACCTGCAAACTGTCAACTTTCATTGGGGCAAAGCGGGCAGTCCGAGCATGACAACGACGACAACAACGACGACAAGGATATTGAAATGATGGCCGCACCCGACAAGGAGCTTGTTGAAGACAATCAAATGGAAATTGACGTGGAAGGAAATGCAGACGACGACATGGGCGAGGAGAATCAGCAAGAAGAAGAAAGTTGGCGAGGTTATTGATTTGGAGGGAACAAAAGAGGATGAGGATGTCGACGTGGATGTTGTTGATGTGGGCGTTGATGAGCCACTCGACCATGACATTGAAGCAAGTGAGAAGCCCTCCGAGCCAGAGGCCACTTGCATGGATGACGCAGTTAATGAAGTCGAGTCCGCCGTTGCATCACCTATGGACGTCGTAGACAACGACGATGATGATGATGCTGATGACAGCAAATGTGAGATAATTGAATTGCAAACCGACAATACTCCTGGCCTCGACGACCAGGAAATGAGTAGTAAAGTCAATGTGGAGGAGATGGTTGACGCCACCGTGTGCTCGGGAGAGGAGGAAATTGAAGAAGAAATACCACCTCTAGAGAAAGAGTATCCTGAAACCTGTACCAGTGAGAAAGTGGCGGAAATCTGTGAGCATCATGAATCAGGCTTGGAGACTGAGGAGGAGAAGGACGAAGTGGACCCAATTAAGGAATCTTCTTTGTTGGCAGAGAGCGACGCGAGTAATTTCATTCACGATGACTCCGAATCCGGGGATCTCATAATTGATTTGAATCCTTCCGCAGATGACCATGAAACACTTCAAAACGAGTTGGAAGAAGTGATGCAAGAAGGTTTATTATCATCCTCTTCATCTCAAATGATTTCAATGACGGCTATGAGTGGAAAGGAGAAAATCTCAGAGGGAGAATGTTTCATCGAGCCAGAAACAGAGTCTCAAGCTTCGTCATGTGCCCTGATAATTGACGATGAGAACTCGACAAATACGGAGAGAACGATAGAATCAAAAGCTGAGCTGCAGGAAGAGAACAGTGAAATGTTGAACGATAACGAAGAAGATGAAGAAAAAAATGCAAAGTATGCATTGCCATCTCCTCCTGCTGCTGCTCTTGTCGATGAGAATGCGTCATGTGTGGAGGAATCATCAAGGAGCGAACCACAGGCAACAAATGACGACCTATTGAATCAAGATTCCGTTCCCAATCAAATAATCATAAATCCGCCATCAACTGAAGTAAATGGAGTAATAAAAATTGAGCTGGAGTCAGAAAATCGTGCAGAAAACGAGGCCCAGGTTATTTCCGAAGTTGATGTAGCAGAGTGCCCTGATCCAGCAGAAAGCTCTGGGTGTGATGCTGCTGATACTGAGGAGAATGGGAAAGACGAGTTGCCTGCTCCACAGCAGTCAGTCTTCACACAGTCTTCAGAAAGTGCAGAGACGGACACATTGGCAACCGGTGAAGAAGAAGCAAGTGGTCCTGTAGTCGAATCAGACTCACAGTTGAATCAGGAAAGCCTACTCAATGATAATGTTGATGCTGTCGAAGGAAATGATGATTCCACAGTCTGTGTTGAGGACAATAAAAATACTGCTGACAATGGGGAATTAGCCAAGGAAGAGGACAAAAAAATCGAGGAGGAGCAGCAGCAGCAGGATGAGCAGCTTGAGGAACAGCACTCAGAAATGGTCATACCTGAGAAGGACACTATCCCCGTTAACGATATTCCAGATGCCTGTGAAGGAGATGACAGTGAAACCTGTCCAGAAGAGGCAGGTGTAATTGTCGATGAGAACGAGACTTTGTCTGTGTTTGAGGAAAGGTCGGATCCAGCTCTTTTGGCTCCTCTCTGCCTTCAAGATGAAGATAATAATGCCTCCGAATGTCAAAATATTTCAATGACTGATGACAAGCTCGGAGAGCAGCTCTGCTTGGAAAACACAGAGGGACTCGACTCCACTGAAATAGAAACCCCGATGGAGATTGACGAAAGACAGGCAGAGGGCAACTTCGAGGCTGAGGGCGAGTTGCCAGGTTTGGTAATGGAGACATCAGAAATGGACAGCATTATTACAGGTTCCCAACTTGTTGATGATGTATCTATGCAAATCCAGTCTGACATTGATCTCCCAACGGATGACGACAGCATTTCTTGTCTG
>JAHZMW010001362.1:0-12736 GCA_027743745.1 Alloscopus bannaensis | reverse complement strand
TTTCTCCTGCTAGCTGTTCACAAATTTTTGGTAAATCCGATCCACCCACAACACCAATCTTGAATTTTGGTTTCACATCTTGAACTAAAAATTTGTACAAGTCTGGGTTGATTTCCTGTAATAAATAAAAACAGACGTGGCCGGTTGAATATCACTCTTCTTTGATACATCAGTTTACTTCAGTCACACCACACTGAACACTGACCAGACGAGGCGGTGTCAGAGTTCCATCAACATCAAATAAAAGTAGAGTGTTCTCCCTGGATCCCATTTTCCTCCCACGCCTCTTCCTTGGAACTACGGAAGTTACTACTGAAGGCTGCTTGTGTCTAGGTGGTGATGAATATGGAGGAGGTGCTCGTCGCAGTATCAGGTGCGAAGGAATGAAACTATATGAACGAAAAATAGGCTTGTGAATTTGGTACAATTTAGAGAATATGCCGGCAAGGATCATTGTCCCGGAGAATAAGAGTGGTCAACGTAATCTAAGAAATTTCTCGACAAAACAGTTATCCTGACTGGCGGAGCACTGTTTTTATAGTTTATTCCGTTCCGCACTCTTGAATGCTTGAATGATTTGTAATAACAATGGCAATTATCGGTGTTTTATTACTCTGCCATTATTACACACAGACCACTGCTTTCACTTTGCATTCTCTGAACACTCTGCTCTAGAGTCTAGTTCCGAGTGTGAGCTCTCGTTATCATTTCGGGCGTGCCTAACTCCTTTTGGGACATATCAATCACCCATCCGTGTATGCTAGAGACTTAACTAAAGACTCGTTGAGGGATGAGATAAAACACTGACGGAAACCTCGGCATTAATTCCTCACAATCGCTTTCACCCTTTTGCTCTCAGTTCAATACACTCGATAATGACTGTGTTTCTCTCACTTTCTCTGAGCTCCTCACTGTCCACATATGCGGACTTCTTTCACTTCTAGAACACAAAAAATGAGAGTCCACCACTGCCACAAACTGTTTCTCTCTACATTTTTTCTCTTTCTCCACTCTCCTTTCTGGTGTTGCACTTGTGAAAAACTACTATTTCATCGACTTATAAAACAATATATATGGTGAAGTGGAAAAAGTGAAAGAGATTCGTATTTCTTCATCACCTTTCTCCAGTGAAGCGAGAGAAGCTATTATTATACGCACCAACTGAATTGCTGCTGATGGGACTACAGTGTACAAAACATGGAGAAAGTGGAAAGGGAAAAGTAGAAAAACACGCCACAGATGATATTCAGTCAGCTCCAAAAAAATAGTGCTCCTTATCACACTAGCAGTTTTCCACATGCGATCAATAATACATGGGACACGGATAGCATGGAAGGTGCATTTACACATAAAGTTGCTCTATCTACAAAAAGCTAAGCATTTTCCCCATTTTCTCCCTTTCTCTCTCTTTCGTGCAGTACTCGTAGACACTTCAAGATAAAAACTGCACTCACAGAAATGCCGACTAGTAGCTATCTGCTTTCACTTGCTTTCTCTCTCTCTCTCTCTTTCACTTCGTGAAAGTCTCTCTGGTTCGTTGGACAGGAGGATCGAGTCTATGTGTGTGCAAAAGAAGCAGATGAGAGGAACAGAAAGGGGAAAGCGTATATGAGCAAGCCTCCACACTTAGTTTACTTTTGCACTTGACAGCATACCAAGTCTGTCTCGCTCTCCTTCCTTCGCTTTCCTCAACCCCTGCTCTGTCTCCAGCACACTACATATAGAGAGACACGAAGCCACAGAAAGTGTTATGGTTGGAGCTAGAGGGAAAAAGTACTTTCCCTGTGTTGACTCAATGTAACAAAAACAAGGGAAAGGAGTGGAAGGGTCTTCAGTCACTACTGTAATTCTATCTGGTCAAGGGTCTTACTTTCTCTAATGTTTGCCGTGTTTTCACTCTCTCCCTCCCTTTCTCCAGCTTTCTGGTGCTGAACAAGGTTCGCATATTGAGAGAGACTAGAGATCTTGGAAATTTTTCTCGCATTTTTTTACCTGCGACAGCAGTCACCACTCTAGAAGAGACGACTAACGCTGGAAGGGAATGGATTACAGCCAGTTTTACTGCAGCCACTTTCCACACTGGTGGCACAACTGGAACGTAAAATAGTACACACAGTTCATTATCATTATGTAGATTTTATTTCACACTTACACACACAACAACTTACACGCTATATACTGATATGTAGGGTGACTTCGCGTGCACATTTGCAGGAGAAAGTTAACTTTTTATATACCAGATTGTTATTGTTGTTCGCTATATAAAAAGAAAACGTCAAAAGTGTACGCGTTGTTAATTTATTTGAAGAAAGTAAAAAAAAGCGGAGAGCGAGTGTGGGGAAAAGTTCACTAAATTTCACTCGAGGATTTTAGTGTCGCAACGGTCGCAGCAACCGGTACGAGGAAAAATATGAATGGTAAGTCAAGACAATTCTGTTTTCTCCAAAAAACTTTCTCTCCTTTGCACACTTTATGTGTAAAATGTGTACTTTTACATTTGCACATTTTGTATGGATAAATGTTTATTACGGTATTGTACCTTTTTTTCTGAGTTCCACAAGCTCACTCTGTTGAAGCAGCTGTAGTAAAAAAAATCTGTTTGCACACTTTGCTCCGTCCCGTAAAAAGTTTTGAAGTTAAATTAAAAATTTAAAAGTGCAAAAACCCTACTGTGAATTTGTATATTGCACGTTCACGTTGACAATATTCCCATCGGCACATTCACTCTCTGGTCCCGAAAAACTTGTAATTATCTTTAAAAAATTGATGTGTACGTGCAGGGAAGAGAGATGTGTGAGTGTGTGATGTGGAAAATCAGCATAAAAAACAGCTCACTCACACACGTTGCACACGATGTGTGGAGCGACGAGCTAGGATTGTAAACATTAATGAGTGACGTGTAGTACGGCTATTTGACTGTGTCTGCTCGCTTTTCTCGCCTTTTTTCCCCGAAATGCCGAATGCTACTCTGTGTACACTGGGTATGAGTCACTTGATGTTGATTTTAGTTAAGTGCTGTATATAGATTTTTATGAGTGTCTCTGTAAGTACATGTAATATATATATCACGCACACTAAAATGAGAAGAGGACCTGATGGACGCGACAAAACCACCAGACACCATTCTCCTACTCTTTTGATATCATTTTTCCACACAAAAATGTATGTACTCACGAACAACAGCGGATATTAACAGGATCGTATCTCTGTGTGCAAGAGAGCTGCTTCACAAATTCACAATTGTTCCCGTTTCTTCCTATATCTCCGTTCCCTTTTTGTCCGCATTCTGTTACTTTTGTGTGTGCCAGAGTGCATGGACGTGGATGTATTCGGTGGCTAAAAGTTTTGGGACCATGGTCATAGTGTGAAGAATGCATTGTAACGTTACACTGTGGAGTACTGTTTCTCTGGGTTTGCAAGCTGTACTTCTTTTTTATACTTACCAAGAAACTGTTTTAAAACAGCCAACCTTGAGGCTTACGTGCTGAAGGCTGTCACTAGTAAAAGAGAAGCCTATGAATGGGAAAACAATGCCAATGCGGACATTGTTGCGTTACGACGGAGAGCGTTATATTTTTGTGTGTATGCGTAGTAGAGGGGGAGTATGAATTTCCAGCGTGAATATCTCTTCCAGATAGTTGCACTAATGTGAACATAAATATGAGCAATTTTCTCTTTCATGGCGATTAAAAGCTTGTTTTTACTAAAAGTACACACATAGGCTCAATTTGCTCTGATGCTTGATCATATGCAGAGAAGGTTTCCTCTGTTTGTTTTATATAAAGTGTGCTCATCCACCCTTTTTGAGTGCGGAACGCAGTTTATTAGGAGGCAATTACAGGCAGCACATTAGCTCGTAACATGAGCAATTAAATTGCCAGGAAGGCCTGCAAAAATATATGTACATACATACGGAAATTCAAGTGCACACATTTTTCTTCCTCTAAATAGACCGACAAAATGAGTTTAATAGTTTTCCACTGCATCATCCGGTTGGTCACGGCTCGTCACATCTTGTCGCATTGTCATCATCACTGCTGCCAGTCCAACCGGATCATCATCATTGGGATTACGGGTTGAATATCAAAATAGTTGTGTGTAGTAATAATGAACGACAGTAAATTCATTTCCTTTATTACCCTCATGATAATCCTGAAGCTTCTTTTTATAACCCCCATTACCTTCCCATTTTATATGCGTGTGTGGGCTTTAATGATGTAAATAAACCATGCGGAAAACTATTACAACTCGAGAGCAGTGAAAGATCACAGGAGAGAGAAAGAGATCGTTTCGTTTTGAAAAAGTAGACTGGATTCACATTAGTTTGATACTACTCGTGTCTTCAAGCAGTTCTCTATAGAGGAAAAAGGATAGTAATCCTCTCCCTTGAGTGAACACGATACGATACGTCTCATTTCTAGTTGAGATATATTTACTGCAGTGAGCAACTGCACTACCTTCGTCTCACTATATTTTCATATTAATCTAAATCCGAAAAATCTTCCTCCACCTTATCCGTTCTCCACGCCATATCCTTGCTAATTCACTGGCTCGTTAACGGAGTACAAAAGTTTCTCTCTGAAAAAGATGTCCTTTCTTTTCCGTGCACTTCATCATCACCATTATTGTCCTCCCTGAACCATTCATTGCGTCTTTAAATGGAAAACTTTTTCCTTATCCTTCTTTTCCATGTTCTCTCTCTCACACGAGACGGCTATTACGTAAATGACATCCCTTTCCTTTGCGAAGTTAATATACATACACATGTACACGGTAAGAGCCTAACAAAAGGGAGAAAAGGGGGAGGACTCTACACTTTCTCCGAGATAACAAGGAAGAAACGATTCTTATTGGAAGACTTTCTCTGGTGAACGCGTTCATTTTTTTGCAATATATGTGTCCTCCTATGGTATAGGTAGCTCCGTTAAAATTGTGTAAGTACAACTTTCTCATTTCCCTTAATGCGAAAGTTAAAAGACTAGAGAGAGAGAGACGAAGCTGTAGTTAGTTATTGCTCTGTCATGAAACTTTTTTCAAAATGAAATGTTCAAGATGTTCTGTTGTTGGAGTGAGCCAAGCCAAGAAAGTGGAGGAGTGAAAACTTTATATGCATAATATGTGTACAAAAATGTGTAACTCGTATTGTATATTTCACGTGTCAAAATGACCCGTTGCGTTATGTCAGGCATCTCTGGGTGAGTCGTTTAATGAAAAAAGTGGAAAACTTTTTTTAATGCTTCACATTTTTTCTAGAATGGCAAAGAATTACAAAATATCCTAAATACTTACAAGTACCTAAACACAGGACACAATCGGATGCGTAGAATATACAAGTATTGAAGAGAGAGAGAGAGGGGGGAACTTGTTAACAAGCTCGACTTTGATCAGTACATGCACACAGCATAGTAGTTGATGTTTAACAAGTGATCCTTCTTCATTAACTTGATATCCTTTACCTCAGCCCCGTTGTAGCTGTATAGTAGAAAATCCAGGAGGACTGCGGGAAGCGTAGTGTTCAGCGTATCCAAACTTTGGCGAAAACTTATTGTTCTCCTCATCGCTTTATTGCAAAGTGGTTCTCGCTTTCTCCCGAACTGCTCCAGGGGAGAAACAGATTCAGGAAGACGAGCATCGCCTCGAGTCGTCGTCGTCTTTGCATACAACATAATTTGATCTCGGATCACTTCCCTTACAATACAGGATAACTTCAAAGGTCCCAGGAGAACGACGTAACTTGACGATAGTCGTGTTGCTGGTGATGACTCATTTTCTTTTATCGCATGACATTTCCCTTCTATCTTGTATATCTTGTAGGCGCAGTAACACTCATTCCGTAACTTAATACCATCGCCATTATCCAAATCTACAACGGCATCACCATCATCTACACTGTTTTCTAGGGCTCGTACGCCGTGGCTCGTTCTTCTGGACAAACGAACCAGATTTCTTGCCTCTGACTCCTTTCTCTCGTTCGCTCCTTTCTTGGAGAAGTAGGGTGGTCGCTAGTTCCAAGCATTTCTCCACTTGTTTCCCTTCCACCTCTGTGCTTTCTCCTGTCCGTGTTCTCGCCTGATTGCGTAGGAGCTCTTCGAGTGGAAAGTGTGGAGCTGCAGCTGCTGCTGAAGAAGCAGCCGTTGGCAACCAAGCCGGGGTTGGAGTTGGTGGTGGTCCTGCTGTTTTTGATCCCGATTTCGTACAACTTGCAATTTCTTCAAGACATTTGCATTTGTAATACGACTGGAGAAGTCGTACAAGTGATTGTCGTTTGCACGAGTACGACACGGAATGGCTCAGGGCGAAGTAGAAAGGGCACAGCACATGATCATCAGGAGCATACCCTTTTGCACCAGTGGCATTGGAGAGAGCTTGTATTTTTAACGCTCGATCCTCCTTTTGACTCCCGGCTCCTCTCATTTCCTCTCCCATATTCTGAATAACAATGGGCTTCTCATGGTTGCGAGGCTCGAGTGATGGAAGCACCTCGTTGTCGAGCTGATGAGGTTTCTGCTTCAGAAGGAGGTAGTCCAAAATATCAAATGCGTTCTCATTGACTGCTTGAAATATCGCGTCCGTTCTTCAATCCCCATAAAAAGATGTACGGAGAAAGTATAGGTAGGAGTGAGAGAAAAAGAGAAAACTCGCTTGATTTACACAACCCCTTTACAACTTGACATTTTATGAATAGGAGTCACGTTGATGGAATTCCTAAAGCCGAAACCTGAGCTCACAACTTTTTTCTGTATATACACAGTGAAAAGAGAGAAAGTTGCGCGTAGATAAAGAAAGGGAAAAGAAGAATTTCACGCTTCCCTAACTCATCTCTATCATCCCTATTATCTATTCATGTCTGAACGGCTAATAAGAAAAGTACACATTTTCTTTTCATGTTCCTTACCCATAAAAGTTGGTTTTTCCCAGATTCGCACCGTATTCCAGGAGAAGTTGAACACACGTCAGAGATTTGTAGCGGACTGCCGTGATGATTGGAGGCTCATATCTCGCGTTTTCATAACTCACCAAGTCAGCATCGGCCCCGTGTTCGAGCAGGATTTGGAGAAGATTTGGGGCATTTCTCTTGATTGTCGAGGCGAGGAGACTTTCTTGCTGGAATCTTTCGTTTGGGTTTAGCTGGTGAGATTGAAGGGCTGCTTTTAGCAGAGACTCGGAGCCTTGTTGGATTAGAATGTGGCCTTCGAATGAATTCATGATGATGCCATCAGCAAGCTTTCACCAAGACTTTTCTCTGTGTGTAATCATACAATCAATGGCAACGTTTGCTGTTTCTCTGACTGCGCCGTTTGCTTTATTATCCTTCTCATCACGTTTTCATCATCTAATCTTGCAATATGATCGTTAGCTTCTCTCTGTGTTGCTATTTTTTGAAAAGGGATATATATAATGTGCTGTTGGGATGCCCTTCACATCTTGCTGATAATACGCATCATGTCAGTCGAGCTTGCTCCCGTTTGCAGCTTGTCAACTATGAAAAGTCATTCATAAACATAAATATGAAGTTTATTCAAAGAAAAGGAACAAAAGAATGTACGCAGCTGTCGCGATATTAAATATGGGCTTTCACAGTGCTGAGGTTCGTTGACATGATAAAAAGGGAGAAGAGAGCGGAGCCAGCAGTGGAGTATTGTGTAAATTTATTTAGTTTAACTCTATTCTATTATGTTACACGCTTAGGAATCTGGAATGATGTAACTCATGTCGTCGCACATCATTTCTGCTGCTCTTTGCATAATGCACGCTATATAGGATTAGTTGGTAATATAAATATTTCACCAAGAAGATGATGAATCATGCGTTTCTCTTTCCAGAGACGTTTGTGATTCCATTATCAGTGTGAAACAATCTGAAGCATGTTCCAGCAATGAATTAAAGTAATACATGGGAAGTATGATAAAATAGTTGCAGAGGAAATTGTCACACCATTTTCAAGCGGATGACATTTCCCAAAACACCACACACCTATAACACCTTATTTTTCAGTATTTTCAGTATTTTATATCAGTATTTTAAGCTCTGCGGTCGAAATTATAGAATTTTTTTTAACACCAGCTTGCTGGTAAAGCTTTCTTCACGTAAGCAATGCCAGCACCACTTAAAATTGTCATGAGATAAAAGGTGAGATTCATTCCAAGAACAAGCATGATTTAAGTCCTCTCTTGAGAAGTGACTTGGGAATTTTGGAGACACATAAAGTTCATATGCTTGCTTTTACGGTTGGGCATACGCAGATGGTAGAAATTGCGCTAAAATTGGTAGACTCAATTCACAGGAAAATAGTGGTATTACTGTCGAAAAGTAGTTTGTCACTTTTTCTCCAGCTTCCAGGTTAAAACCATCGAAAATATGTGGTTCAGCTGCTGGTCTTTAGAGAGAAAGGAGAGCGCGGCGTGTGTCGTGGTTGACAGATTGCGTTATCAAAGGAAGTACGATATTATAATGTCAGTTACAAAATGGACTGGCTTTTCCAACTCGCCTCTCTCTCTCTCTCTCTGTGAAACTCAAATCCTGAACAACTGCTCAGGAATTACTATAAGCAGAGGACTTTTGGATTTTTGTGTGTGAGAGCACTTTGTGTGTGGCATGACAGATTGATCTTTAGGATTTTCATAGGAAGCGTAGACTCTATGGATAAGGATTTCCTTTGTTTCCGCTGATATTTCTGGAATGAATGAGCACACTACTAGCGATGACGGTAACTACAACTGGTATGGACAAATTCTAGGCTTTGAGCACATTATTACAGCTTTTCTGGTTTGTCTCAATCGAGTCCTATCTTACACTGAGCCTGTCGTGTCGCTTTTTTCTGGTATCTGTGTGTGGCAAGTTGAAATTAAACTTGCCAAAGGAATGGAATTCCTCTATGTGCCTTCTATCCGCATACAACGCATTCAATTGTTTAGGAACGATATAAGAGAAAATACGATCTTTTCACGATGTCCTGTATTGTGTCTCAGCGTTCTGCTTTCCGTTACAATCTGTCACCAGCAAAAAAGCTGCAATGTGTGCGCATTAAGATAAAATAATATTCCAAATCATGTTCCCTGTATTTGATACTACCCAAACTTCAGCGTTTCCGTAATTTAGCAAAGATACTGCCGATTGTCTCTGCCGCAAATTCCGCTCTGTGTGACAACACAAAACTCCAAAATGCGTTAGTCAACCAGTCACAATCAGTTGCATTCCGCTCGTTCATACGCCTGCCGTTCAAAATGAATGGCTTGTCTCCCTCTTTCACTCTATTCGTGCAGAAAAAATTCGCATGTTTTCCGCCGCATTTTGGTGTATGTCTATCATCAGCAAACACACTCCATTATCGATGGCATTTTGGATCAAAATTCAAAGGGAAAACGACGACTTCTCAGACACACGGAAAAGGGTTTTGCGTGTTTGTTTAAACTCAAACGGCTCGCCGTTTGAAATTAACCAAAGAGTTTTTCTCTCTTTCGTGATATACATTTAAAGGCGTACATTTTATCTAGTAGTAGATCACACAGAGAAAACGGGAACAAACTGTGCAAACTCACATGACTTGTATATAATATTGTCTCTTATGGTGAATTGACGATTGACTGGCTGTAATAAATTGGAGTGACTTTCCTCTCCGCTCTCTTCACTCAAATCAAATACCTAATGTTTCAGACCTTGTTGGAAACCACAACACCCAATTACACGTAGAACAAGAACACACTGGTTGAAAGAGATTTGCTTTGTAGTTTATAGAAGTCTTACCTTCCTCAGAGATCGGGCGCACTCACAATTTTTCCTGTTTCTTTTTAATGTCTCCCTATTTCTCTCTGTCTTTCCTGAGCGATGAGCAAGTCAGCGAGTCACACACGAGAGAGAAAAGGTGTGTGTTTTATTCGATTGAATTCTCTCTTGGCTTTTCCCATCTCTTGACTTGACTTGAGGTTAAGATAGTGCTGACATTTTGTTTTTGCAGAGAAAAAACAACTTTCTTAAAAACTTTTATATGTTACCACACACGGAGAGACACGCAGAGAAAAGTTTTCTCTGCAAATGTAAATGTTTATTAGCTTTTTTTCTTGTGTGTCGAACTCAAGACATATTGGCGAGGATAACATCCTTCTGATTTTTGGATCACTCTTTCACGACATCCCAATGCGAATCACTTTTTGTGTTACAAATTCCATTTTCTCTACTTTTTTCCACGTCTTTTCAACTCAAGTGAAGCCAAGGAAGATTTTTCACTTCTTCTATTCGAAAGTATGCGGCTACGTACCTTGCTGATTGCACATCATGATACTTCTCACATTTCAAAAACACTCTGCATTGCCTGTTGGTTGTGTGTGCCTATATCTCTGCTTGTTTTTTTGTGTAAATCCTGAGCAACGCATGTGTGCAAATGCCTACGACAGCGTAACCAGGATTTATTCCAAGTGAATATTGAAAAGTTTCAAACCATCACCTCATACACACTCATGTCAAACTTTGGAACACGGCAACACCTCCCTTCCCAAGTGTAATGCTTCTCTTTCTCTCTATTTTTAGGCGATTCCCCAATCTCCATCGGCGTGTATTCACTTATCACACATGAGATGGATGTTGACGAAGATGATGTTTGAACTCATGTGAAGAATATATTCGGAGGAGTTTCCCGAGTTTCTACACAAAGTTGCTGCTGGCCAAACGTTACGGTGAAAAAGGAAGCAAAATGTGGAGTGATATGATTATTATGCTCCCCAACTCTCCTGAACACCAAGAAGAAAACGAAATGACGACAAGATAATATGCGCATACATTGAAAGGAGCCGGCAAACACGGAGAATAATGGAGTGTGCCTGTTGAGTTTTTAAAATCACATTTCCCCTTGTTTTTCCACACATTTCACAGAGTGGAAGTCGGCCCCGCTGCCGGTTCATAAGAGAACATCTAAGCGCATGGTGAATGTGAAGCTCGTACTCATAAAGCACACCAACTGAGAGATCCTGTCACGCAAGGTCTCAAATCGGAGCTCTTTCATCGCTCAAGAAAAAAAGAAAGCTTCTCTCTGTAGTCTTGGAACGGAAAAGCCATTCCTTAAGTGCATCTCTGGTGGTGGATGCTTATTCTGTGTGCTCATCCTTCCCTCATCATCATCATCTCCACTATTCCTTTAAGACCATGTGGTGGTCGTGGGTAGTAGGTAGTCACGCGTAAGAGAAACTCTCTTTGTTGGCTGTGAGGCTCTTTTTCTCACTTCTCTCCTTTCCCTGTTTAGTGTACTGCCACTACAATTTACATAAGATTTACACAAGACTTTTACAACTCCGCTTCACACACAGAGACAAAACAACTATTTACTTTTACTGCTTCGAGAATGAAAAGAGAAAAAGCTCCGCGAGCTATTAGGACTCACCTACATGTATACAGTAGTACTTAAAGCGCACACAAAGTAGCGAGAAAAAATTATGTAAAGAGCTTGTGTCGTCGTATAAATGGGTTGTGTGCATGTCTGTGTTGGTACAAAAAAAAAACAGACAAACCATTCACCACCACACCACTCACTCACTCCACTAAAGATATCGGATAGTTTTAGAGGATATGACACAACTGTGTGAATGGGAATGGGACTCTTGTGAGCACTCTGAAAATGTGATTTTGGTTGGACCGCATCTCGTACCCGAGAACGCGTGTGCTACATTCGCATACAAAGCTGAAACTCGGAACAAGAAACAAAGTTACGACGACGGCAGCACGACAAACAGAAGAAGAAAGTCATCATTTCTTCGTCAGCGGCCCAACGCTCCAAAGACTTTGGAGGAGCACAGATCATCATTTATTTGTTTCATGTGCTCGAGACGAGCAACATTGGAGTGCGACATGGTGCCAGTGTTTGTTGTTATGTGCGTGAAAAATATGCTCTGCCATTTTGCGTAAAAAGGGATTGTGTAAAACCTGTCGCGGTCCTTGTGTGTCTACACAGAGACTCTTCAAGAGTGAATGGCAGTCAGCAAGAAAGTCGACGTTTTGACTTGATTTCTCATTATTCCGGAGACACTCGAACACTTTTCAAAGTTGAGTGCAACATCTGAAATCATCGCAAGTTAAAAGGCTTCGTGTGCTAAAAAATGTAATAATGTGAAGCCAAAGTCATTTGACAATCAAGGATTCAATCTCGGCAGTAAAAAATACTCTTTCCTGAGGTGCTATCTGAACCAAAGCGGAATGGATTAGCGTGGGGAGATCGGAAAACTCATCCAATTCTGGAGAATCTCCGACTGTCGATTCAAATAATGATGAGTAAGTCTGTGAATGGTATATCATTTTGCAAAAAAGTCATTTGATTTAATTTGCGTATAAACTTTTCACTTTTCCAATCCAATGGCCTTGAGGCATTGACTGGATGCGACATGCCTAATCAGTCACTTGACAAATATCAATATTACGACAAGTATCAAATGATTCCAGAGCTCTCTCGGCACAAACACACTCATAACAACATCGCCGTCATGCATTTTTGCAGAGAAATGTCATTAAATCACCACGCTTGCCAGCAAGGGGAGATGGTTAATGGCTCTTTTGCACTCTCGTATTAAAGCAGTGAAGCCATTCATTTGTTTGACTTTTGAACTGAGGTCCATGCAAATTTGCGTTGAATGATGAGTTTGTTACCGAGGGGAAATAATCGCGCTTACAGAGGTTTTCCTTTTGTTGTGACAATAAAAATGTGTGCTCAGCTCCCGGAGATGAACTCATGTAATAATACAAAGTTTTTGCAGCT